>LGRX02035582.1:0-139195 GCA_001247695.2 Cymbomonas tetramitiformis | reverse complement strand
GCGGGCCGAAGGCCCGCGGGGAGCTGGGAAAAAGGGGGACCGGGGGAGAGGGAAAATTGCGGGCCTAAGCCTCGCGGGGAGCCGGGGAAAAGGTGGAAGGGAGAGGGAAAATTGCGGGCCGAAGGCCCTTGGGGAGCTGGGAAAAAGGGTGAGGGAGGGGGAAGATTCGGTGGGCCGAAGGCCCGCGGGGAGCCGGGAGAAAGGGGGAAGGCAGGAAAATTGCGGGCTGAAGGCCCGCGGGGAGCTGGGATAAAGGGGGAGAGGAGAGGGATTTAAAATATATAAATATATATATATATAAGGTTGCATGTATATATATAATCGTGAAAAGAAGAACTGTTGAAGCTCCGGAGAAGCCGCTTCGAAGTTGAGAGTGCCTGTTCACGGCCCTAGAAAAAGTGTGGTAAAAGCGCGAAGATTTAAAGTCAAAAGAAACAAGCAAACATGCCTCCAAAAAATTGCGCTGAAAAAGGTAGAAAAGAGACAAGGTTAGAAAAGCGTTCATCGATGAACGCTTTTTAAAAAACACTGCTAAAGAAACAAGTGTTTTGACCGGTTTAAAGAAAAGTGTTCATCGATGAACGCTTTCTTTATTTTGTTGCTGAAGCTTGAGTTTTTTAAACTGTTTTTAAGAAAAGCGTTCATCGATGAGCGTTTTTCTTAGATTTCCTTGTATTTTTCTTAAAACTTTGCGCTTTGGAGTTGCAAAAGCTGCGATATTTCTGTGTGATTCAGCTTTTTTGTCAGGAAAAAAATAGGGAAAGCAAGGAAAGCGCTCATCGATGAACGCTTTTCTTAAAAACAGTTTAAAATACTCAAGCTTCAGCAACAAAATAAAGAAAGCGTTCATCGATGAACACTTTTCTTTAAACCGGTCAAAACACTTGTTTCTTTAGCAGTGTTTTTTAAAAAGCGTTCATCGATGAACGCTTTTCTAAACTCATCTCTTTTTACATCTGTTTCAGGACAGTTCTTGAAGAAGTGTCCTTAGGAAAACTGCAAGAGGTTTAAAAGGTTAAAGATCTCAGTGTTAAATATGTTTAAGAATGTCTTTGCGCAAGCATCCACCAACTCTCAATTGCTTAAGCAAACTATACGACACCGCATTTGAAGTCAAAAAGAGCTTTACAATTATCTTTGCGCAAGCTTCTAAATCTGCTTAGTGAAGATGTTTGAGAATGTCTTTACGCAAAGATCTTTGCTTTAAAGATCTTTGCGCAAGCTTCGATCCACTTACTTTTATTTGCTTTTAAAGTATTGAACTTTGCGACACCGCAAAGTCTAAAGAAACTCTTCACAGACACCTTTGCGCAAGTTAAATATTCTGCTTGCTAAAGATGTTTGAGAAAGTCTTTGCGCAAAGATCTTTGCGCATGTTAAATATTCTGCTTGCTAAAGATTTTTGAGAAAGTCTTTGCGCAAAGATCTTTGCTTCAAAGATCTTTTCGCAAGCTTCCACCAACTCTCAATTGCCTAAGCAAACTTTGCGACAAAGTCTAATGAGCTTTAATACCAACATCTTTCCACAAGCTTTTAGTTCTGCTTGTTAAATATGTTTAAGGATGTCTTTGCGCAAGTTGCGTCCACCAACTCTCAATTGCTTAAGCAAACTATACGACACCGCAAAGTCAAAAAGAGCTTTACCTTTAATAATATCTTTGCGCAAGCTTTTAAATCTGCTTGGTGAAGATGTTTGAGAATGTCTTTACGCAAAGATCTTTGCTTTAAAGATCTTTGCGCTTCAAGCATCCACCAACTCTTATTTGCTTTTAAAGTATTGAACTTTGCGACACCGCAAAGTCTAAAGAGCTTTACAGTTATCTTTGCGCAAGCTTTTAAATATTCTGCTTGCTAAAGATGTTTGAGAAAGTCTTTGCGCAAAGATCTTTGCTTCAAAGATCTTTTCGCAAACATGAACCACCAACTCTGGATTGCTTAAGCAAACTTTGCGACACCGCAAAGTCTAAAGAGCGTTACAAACCTCTTTGCGCAAGCTTTAAAATCTGCTTGTTAAAGATGTTTGAAAATTCTTTGCGCAAAGATCTTTGCTTCATAGATCTTTGCTTCAAAGATCTTTGCTTCAAAGATCTTTGCTTCAAAGATCTTTGCTTCAAAGATCTTTGCTTCAAAAATCTTTGCAACTCGCAATTGCATTTAAAGCAAACTCTGCGAAACCTTAACAAAGAGCTTTGAGAGGATCTTTGAAGCGCTTCCCGAAGCTTCTAAGTCTGCTAAGTCCGCACTCTCACCTTCAAAGCGGCTTCTTAAGAGGTTCAGCTTTTCTTCTTCTCACGATTATATTCAAAATAAAAAATTCACAATTGCATATCCCCCCCTCCCCCCGAATTTTGCATTATCGCCTTCAAAGCGGTTTCTTAAGAGCTTCAACTTTTCTTCTTCTCACGATTATATTCAAAATTAAAAAAATCACGTTGAATTTTGAATTTTGCATTATCGCCTTCAAAGCGGTTTCTTAAGAGCTTCAACTTTTCTTCTTCTCACGATTATATTCAAAATTAAAAAAATCAGTTGAATTTGCCCCCCCCCCCGAATTTTGCACTCTCGCCTTCAAAGCCGCTTTTCAAAAAATTAAGGTTTTTTTAACCAAAATTCCGAAAATTTTCGAAACCCCCAAAAGGCATGAATTCATAAAAAAAACATAAAAAAATCGTTGGGGTTCATGGATGAACCCCAAAAAATACATTTCATGAAATCAGGTAAAAGGTATCATTTTGCTATCGATTCTCGGAAATTTTTTTGAAGCTCAAATATGCGGCAAATTTTGTACAAGTTCAATTGGAAATTTATGTTTTCGTAACACAAAAATCCCCAAAAATCTTCCTTAATTCAGGCTGAAAAAGATGATTTTTTGGGTAAAGTTTCGGAATATTTCTTAAACCCTAAAACAACCGGAAAATTAAATAAAATTACAATGAACTCGGGAAAATCTTAAACCCTAGATTCGGTAAAATTTTCAATTTTTTAAGGGCCTCCCATTGTAAAACTCCCCAACTCCCAAAACTCCCAAACTCCCCAATTGCGTTTGGTGCGCTGACCTACGGTCAATCGTGAATGACCGCCAGAACGACATATCTTGAGCTACATTCACATAATGAGCGGTACTCGAAAAATATTTCGAATACCGTTTGCAATATACTTCAAGCTATCGTATTCATTCGCCATGGTGAAACGTATCAAGAAACCGCTTCAAACTAATAAAATATCGTCATATTTCATGCCTTTACCCATTAGCAAAACACATGAGTACTTCGTCTCTACGCGATATCCACCGCCAAGTCTTACCGGTGACCACAAAGGGAAAATCCCCACTCCAACTCAACGTGATATTCACATAGATACTTGACGACTGCATTATGTCCTCGGCTACGAACCCGATTATGCATATGTCATAACTGAAACATTACAACCGCAATACCTCATTCTCAACCGCATATTGCTAGCGGGGGAGGTATCTACCGAATACCGTATTCGATTGCTGTATGCATATGCCGTGCACCTTGTGGACAAGAACAAACAATCGGCATATTGTTATGCCAAGCAAGATATCCAGGTGAAGCGTACGATATGTGCAAATATGGTGGTGCCATATGAACTTTGCTATCGGTGCTTTAACTACCTTGTCACTTCGATCGGCTATTTCAAACTTTAACAAGGTGCTATTACAACTATGGCTCTCGGTTAGGATTTACTGAGCCAGGCAATACACAGGGGTTACAACTCTTGCGCTCAGCTAGGACATACTTAGTTAGACCATCACTGGTGGCCAAAACCTTGGAGGTAGGCATGTTTGCCTGCTATCATACATTTTGAAAAAGCAAACACTGTAACTAATACCTTTGAAGCCGACCTTCCTAATTCGATGACAACCCCTTGTGCCACACTTCAACACCGGGTATGGGTCTCCTTCCTTCCGAGAACCGAAAAATGTTCGGTTGCAATCATCATATTCACTCCCTCCGAAGTCCACAAACTCGTTTTCAAAGCATCCTAACTTAACCCAGTACTGGTACTGAACATCGAAAGCATCTTGGTGCCACTTTATTTCAGCGGCATCATCCTTGCAGCAGCAATATAGACACCACCCTCCCTCTTTGTACTCTGGATCAAGGTACTCTAGTACCATGTCCGCAAGCACCCATAGCTTTCTTCTAAACCATGTGTGCGAGGGCTGTGTGAGTGGATCCTCGTGACAAACTCCCTTTCCCGAGTGGAAAGGATGGGGAAGAGTAAACTTTTGCTTCGGCTTCGCATTGCTTTTGCTTCTTGCGCGGCACGTGCTCCCCATGCTAAACGACCATAATACATTGAAGCCTTTCTTAGTGCGCTTGCCCGCTTGCCGCTCAATCGAAAACCCTTGGCGCCTTCGGGTCTCTTCCACTAGCAATTCCTCAATTCTCTTTAGGGCTGTTCCATTTATTGTCCTAGGGGGGGGGGTGGAAGGCACGTTGCTTGAACCCCCTCCCCCCCTGAGGACAACCATGCATATCGACCCCTCCCACCCTGAGGACATGATCACCGGAGCCCCCCATCCCCCCTCCGGACATGCAAATTATGCAGACTTCATTTCATTTTCTATATCGAAGAAAAATGCCGACTGCGTTGTTTGATGAAAGCACAGTGCAATTGGGTTACCAATCAAAAACAAGAACGGGCTCACTATGGGGAACACGCAATTTGATGAGGCACTCGCGTCAAGCCTCGGTAGCAAGCTGCTTGGCAAGTTCCGCTTGCCCAGCGTTGAGGAAAACCCGCCGCGTCGCCATGGTGGAAAATGTAGCTCTAAGTTCTTCCTTGCTTGACTTGATTGCGTTGGAAGTGTTCATCACTGTTTCCCCTAATATACCAAGTGACGGCATATCATTCAGATTCTCTTGAAAGCGTTCTTCACCAAGTGTGGCTAGACTCCAAGTACGCAAGCGAACACCAGCTATAGATATAGACGCGGTAGTGAGACCAAGCTCTACTAGATCATCGTCAGGGATTTGTTCCTTCAGGACGTCAATTGAGAAACCTTCTCTCATGAAATCGGTGAGGTGCTGACGCAAAATACCGTCACCTAATAGCGTTTCCACGGTGCGTCAAAGGAGGAGCCATGCTAACTTTATTGCAATTGTGTCGTCTTGGAGGGTTTCCGTTAACGTTTGTCTGGTAGTCTGGTTTGGAAATGTTTTGTATCATCAGAGTTTCTGCATTGCGTGAGTCTGAGTGTCGATCGTCAACGTGGTTTATACATGTGTCCGGATTCTCTCGACCCTCCGGACAGCTTAAGACTCTACTTGTAACTTGTCCGCATGGTGCCTCCGTAGCCCTGCGGGACGCAGCTGGATGTCGACCCCTCCCACCCCGAGGACGTAAGAACATATCGACCCTCCCCCCGCGACAAATGACCACGCCTTCCAGCCCCATAGGACAATGGAATGGACCCCCGCGTGTCTGCACTTCGATCGAACGACTTGGAAGCATGGCGCGCGGCCTGCTTATACACGTGTACGTATAAAAAATAATTAGTCCTCTCGCTAGATTGCAACTCACTTTGTACTCTACTCCCTCAAAAACAACACGCCCAACGTTGCAGGACTGTGTAAATCTAATTGCGCATGCTAGAATAGCCTTTCTATCTTTCACGCCCTTGCCGCATACATACCAGGCCTCGATCTTCCCAAGCGCCTTCGTGTGACCAGGGTAAGCGATGGGCGGCAACAATACTTTCACACTAACATATTGCAGTAGCAATTCCCGACCGTCGCTCACTGCTGGACGCTCATAGGAGTTCAGCAACTTCAGGCACAGAAAAGAAATGTTAGCATGCACTAGCCGCTCAAATAACGGTGTGCACAAACCGCGGCTATATGGGAGGGACGTCACTACGACATCTACATTGCTATTCGACAAATCACTACGAAGTAAGTCACCCTCTCGAAACCCGCTTGCAGCATGTTTGTCAAACAATACTATTCCTTTCGCACCAAATTTCGCCAGCTGTGTATACACCATTGAGGCTTGCTTACCGCAACAGAAATCTCCAAACTTCAGTCCGTGCAAAAGTGGGCCGAATATTGCTCGCAATATCGCATACTGACACGACTGTGTGGGGTAAAATGCTGTTTTCCGATTGCAGGGATTACTTGGAGTGGAAGGGAGCTCAAAAAACGTCAAAGGAGCACACCGCCTATCCATTTCCGTTCGCGGCCTCTTCGTGGGGGGAGTTGCACTTGATTTAACAGCTGCGGCCTTTACAACTGTAGGAACTGTTTGCACTGACAAGAGGTCGTACACCCACGCATAGAAAGCTTTATTTTGATCGTGAGCTGGACAACACCACACTACGGGTTCAGGTGGTGTAATCGTTTCGCATGCCTGAATAAAGCTTGCGCGGTATTCGGTATGATGTAAACTGTATTGCGCATATGAGCGCGTGATATCTAATAGAAAATCTGCTTTCAGTGCGTTACAGTCCTTGGCAGCTTTGCCATCTATCACGGGCGGAAACTCGTGTGAAACTGGCCAGTAGTTCGGGCGTGCTCCACCAACTAGTTGCGGCCACGAGCCAAGGAGAAATCTTACTAACTTCCGCAAGTCTTGTACACCTGGCATCTTTGGAGTAACTATTTGATTGCACACGGAACGAGGCATATTAGTATACTTCAGTATCGTTCGAATACATATATATTGTCTGAACTTAACTTATCACATATCACACTTGTAAACCTGGTATGTATGTGTGTGTTGTCACATTCGACATGTATCCAAGGGCCTTACTCTAACGCTAGTATCGATCGAAGGCACCGAACATAATTGGGATACCGAACGGTGTTTTGCGCGTTGGATGCGGCATGACACACTATCCATGGTCGGAGATACACCGAACACGAGTATGCATACACGATAAGAGGGGTTGGCACGACGGGAAATAAAGTAGGACACAACATGCTATACAGTAATCACTCACCTTTAAGAAAACCCGACGTTAAGAAACTAGCCAGCGTTTGGGGGGTGGGGGGGTACCCAACTCGATGAGTACGGCTGGCTGGCTTTTTCGGCTAAGAAAATGACCGAAATAAGAGATAACCGTGCTGGCTGACTACCGAGAATGCACTTTCTTAAATTTAAGAAAATTGGCTGGAAATTTAAGAAAATATAATAGAATTTAGGTAAAATTTAGCTGAAATTCAGCCTATATATGAGCTGAAATTCAGCCTATATATCACCTGAAATTCAGCCTATATATGACCTAAAATTCAGATATAGGCTGAAATTCAGCCTATATATGCGCTGAAATTCAGCCTATATGTGTGTGAGGCGATGTACAAGCTGAAATTCAGCCTATATATGAGGTACTGGCTTGTACCTGGCTTGTACACTTTCCTCCACTGAAATGTTTTTGTCGGAAATATCACGAAGCTCTAGAACCTCCACGATCTCAGGAAACACTTCCCTCGGCTGCGTGGGCTGAGACGGAGGCTCACGGGGGGCTTCATTCTTGCTTGATGCCTTAGATTTAACCGCGTTCAATACTATTTCTTTAAGTTGCAAGTAGTCTTCTTCAGAAATAATCTCGTCGACAAAATCCTGTTTCAGGTCACGCAGCTGCGCACGGCTCTCTGGGTCCATGTCGGGCGGTGTGAAAATTTTAAGAAAGTCGCTGGGCTGAGGTGAGTGTCCACGTCTTGAGTGAAGAAATAAGCTGGCTGGTTGAAAATGAGCGATCTACTATTCTTCGAGTTCTCTTATGACGCTGACGCTGGCGGGGGGGGAGGGGGGGGTACCCAACTCGATGAGTACGGCTGGCTGGCCCAAAATCCCTGTTTTCTTAACGGTGAGTGATTACTGTATACAACTTACACTATACTACACATATATCACTGCTGTACATATATGGTATAAAATTACTGCCAGGTACGAAGGTATCAAATGTTTCCGTTTTCTAATAGCCTACTTCCCACCCTTCTTGGATCGTTTCGATTTCTTCGCTGGAGAAGGGCCTTGCTTACTCCATGCACCCTTCGGTCGGCTCTTGCGCCCAGACTTTTCCCGCACGGGAAGATTGGTGCACATCTCCTTCAAGTCGACCTTCTTCTCCAAGTGCAATACCAGGTGAGAGTGGGAGCAAACCCCACTATGCCAGTAGCCCTTACAATCACACACCCAACGATCGTTTTGCCATTGTACCTTGTGAAGGGACATGTACTTATCGACGAAAGTGTCAATTGATTGTTGCACTCGCACTATTGCTTCACCTGAAAGGGATTCCTCATAGTCACTCACCCGCTCCGTTGTCACTTCAATGCCACTCGATTTCTTCGTGTTGACATAATAAGCCCCGTTAAGCCGTTTGTAATCTTTCGCTTCCAGTTTCGCAAAAGCATCGAACACAATCTCCGCAGGAACCACACCGCACGTACCGCTATTGATCGGTTCACATAGCCCATTGACGGCATCCAAGTATAGCCAGTTTGGTATTTGCTCGTGCATCATATTGTCCAACCGTGCACGGAGATGGTTTAGCCGTGTTGATTTGACTTGTTTCCAGTAACTCTCGATGGGTTGGGAGGAGGGCATACAGTGACATACCCCAGACGCAGTGACGTACCAGCAATCATATGGCGGGGAGGTGTACTCTTTGGAAACCAGGTTCGCCAAAACCTCCTCCTTTTGTTTATTGCGAAGTTGGTGATGCACTAGGCGCGCCAAGTGTTTGAATTGCGGGCGGGTGCGGCAAACGTGTAGGTGCTGTAGGAAACCGTTGCAAGCATCGATAACAGCGCCCTTGTCGGTGGACACCATATGCTTCACCCACTCCTTCCGCGGTTTCATCGAAATATGTGGCCAGCACGTCACCCATTTTGCTGACGGCCACACCGTGGCATACGCGGACTTTATGGCGTCCGCTTTATCACTCGCCACAGTGCAAAGGTCAATCGTAAACCCGTACAATAGGAACACATCACGTATGGTGCATTTGAAAAGGCGTTCGAACGCCTCGCGTGACTCGCCCTTGGTAAACATGTAGGAGATAGGGCGGAATTGATGGCTAATGGTGCAGGACTTGGCGTCGTAGTAAACATGGTGGGTTCCGAACGCAAGGATGGGCCACCCACAATATAGGAACTTCCAGCTACCGTCACACTCCCCTTGAAACTTGCCACCCCACGCATCCCGAGCGCGCTCCGCATTTTTGAGTAGGTTTCGCGAGAATAGGAACCCGAATGCATCATCTCCGCATTGAAAGACGCCGTCCGGTAGGATAAGTACAGCATTGATATCACCTTCGAGTGCGTTAGGGTGTAGCTCCATGCCTTTGGTTATCTCCACCAAGTCGGCAACACTCTCGATTTTGATGGAGCCAGTAGCACGCTGAATAATGTTCCGTTTGAAGTCTTGGATTTGTTGTTGCGTCGGAAGCTTGGCGAGCATGTTTTGCTGACCACGGTATTTCAAATGCAACTTGTTTAGTATCCGTTTCGGCACGTCGCCGGCTTCAATGTGCGTGGTGATTTTCTCCCGGAACTCGTGACATATTCCGCGTTCATCTTTGTCATTGCAAGAGGTCTCAGTAGTGTGCTCGACATCGTTACTCTCCACGACCCATTTGTCTTCGCCCTTCCGGGGTCCTCGATATCGTATGCTAGCCGCACAATCGGTGTGTGAACGGCACACGAACACTCCGCCCGTTTGACCTTGGTCTTTGTAAGCAGTAACTGAACGAGTAAATTGCCATTTAACACTATCTCCCTTGACATGTTTCCGGCACTCCTCCCGAGTTTCATATTGGCAAATAACCTTAGGGAACTTTTCGGTTTTCGTTTTTGATTTTACCGCTTGTTCGTCGTGGCCTTGTTCCGTGATATCCTCTTCGGTATCGCTAGGAAAATACTCTCTAGCTTCGCCTTCACCTACCTCGGAGCAGTCACTTTCCCTGTTGCTATGGGTGTCTCTTTCCGGGTCGCTTTCCGGGTCGCTTTCCGGGTCACTTTCCGGGTCGCTTTCATGAGTCGGAAGCTTTCGTTTCACGCTCTCCTTCACGAGTGGACACCGAGCAAGTGCATTAGCTTTACCAAGATCAAATTCCTCTTTGGTAATAATAAGACTTTCATTGAATAATGTATACAAACGACGGATATCCTTTTCGGCGGACTCCGAACACATCTTCAAGTAAAGTAATGCGACTCAACTCGAATATCCTAAGTTATTTTGCCTTCATTGCATTAGTCATGAGTATGCCATGCCATATGACCTATGCCGTCGTACGTCATCGGTCATTCGCGAATGACACCCGCAGGTCACCTGTGAAGTAATGACCCAAAATCCGTGGAGTAAAACACGGCGTGGAGTAATGACCCAAAATCCGTGGAGTTTTGACATGCGGCGACCCATTATGTTTCATGATCTATCTTAGACTTCCGAGAGTTTCACTGCCTTTGTCCGTCTGACCCGCATTTATATATGTATTAATTAATTATACATATATATATATATATATATATATATATATATATCCCCCGACCCGATATCACACTTCACGTGAGGGGGGTGAGGGACTTCGGGGGGACTTTCGTCCACGCTGGGAAGCTTCCCCCCCCCTTGACGATTGTAGCGGAACCTCCGCTCAGAACTACGAGATATGAATTTTATAAAAAGTTTCAGTGATATTTTAGAGAAAAAAAATGAGAAAATGTCAATACTTTGCTCATAGAGCAAGGGACGGTATCGATAGTTCGATATCCCGATATATCGATATATCGAAAATATCGTTACTCATCGATAGTGTTTCTAGCGATATCGAAAAATATCGTTACTCATCGATATCATATCGGGTACTTACTCATATCGATCGATAGGAGTTTGGGTACTTACTCATATCAATCGATAGTGTTTTGAGTTTTTTTGTATCGATTTATCGATATCAGTTTTTTCGCGTGTTATCGATATGCGCCGTCGCTGAACCCCGATATCGCGAAATCGGGCAGATATCGAAAATATCGATAGTTTGACCAGGGCAAGGGACGACGCTCATGCGTCATGGATCCCATGACTCGGTCGAATTGATCTTGGAATGCCACAAGTCAGTAACGCCCAATCATGTGCGTTTATAGGTGATCCCAAGATGGATTCGACCATCGGGCATCACAACAAAGCCAGAATAAAACATCTAAAGCCGATCCCAACCACAAAACTCAGAAACATGGGGAAGCGCGGGGCTGGAATCAAGCGTCGCAAGACAGCCTCTTCGTCCGGTGTCACCCTTGTCCCTCAAGGCAAGGGTCATGTCAAGCGCACTCCTCGAAATCCGTTCGATCCCCACGGCTCAGATGACATCGAATTCAAAATTCGAGAGATTCGCGCCGAGCGTGTTGCCGGAACCGCGCCACAATGGCTAATAAGTTGGGAAGGACTTGAAGAATCCGCAGACAGTTGGGAGCCCATTGAGAACCTTGTAGGCTGTGAGGCACTCATCACAGCTTTCAGGAAATCCCGTAAAGATGCTGAAGCTGCAGACGTTGCAAAAAGGGCGAAGCGAAAGGCAGAGAAGGCAGCTGAAGAAGAGGCAGAAGGTATTATTGCGCTGATATTCGTATTTTATTTTGTTTTCCGAATTGTGCGTGATTGGATATGTGTTCGTTGCATTGTAGTTGCTAACAACACGTCGGTGCGCGCGTGTATTCGTAATGCAGCTACTGACGACTCTGAGTGGAAAGATGGTGCCACCGTCAAGCGCAAGGCGGCCTGCTGGAGGCACTACATGTGCAGGTATTCTGTCACCCATCCTGACAAGATCGAGGACGTCTACTGCAAGATTTGCGGCCCCGACTTTACCCTCGCTGTTTCTGGAAATACTTCGAACATGCGCAGCCACCTCGCCCACGTCCACAAGGACGTCTTCTGTGAGATGCTTTCGTCGACGGCGGGATGCGGTGCTGGCGGCGGCGGTGACGGCCGTGGCCCCCCTGGATCCTGCAGCGGTTCTGGCAGCGGTTCTGAGGCTCAGCAAACAGAGATCACCGCTGCCATGTTGCCCCCAGTTCCCAACGAGCGACGCGATACTCTGCACAGGCTGGTGAGTTTCAACATTTTTATCTGCTTGGACTAGCTTGTTTTATTTGTGTAGCCTGTTGTAGCTTACCTGCTGTTTCGGTGTTCGCATGTTAGGGTATCCAGCTTTCTAATAATTACTCGGTGTGCTGACGTTGGTTGCAGATTTCACTTTGGATTGTTCGTCGAAAACGGGCTTTTTCCATCTGCGAGGATTCAGAGTTCCGTGACATCTTCGAATTCATCTTCTCAAGTGGCTATGCGCCCCCATGTCACAAGTTGGTCACGCAGCACGTCTTGGGTCTGTCCGTGGAAGGGCGGGGACTGGTGACATGGGCTGTCAAGGAGCTGCTTGCCGAGGGAATTCTACCGAGCATTGCTGGCGATATTTGGTCTGAAGGCGGCGTCGCTATTTTCGGTATTCTCATTTACTGGTTGACTGCTGACGGCGAGTACAAGGAGAAGCTCCTCGGCGCCGTCCCCTTCAGTGACGTACGGCACACTGCTGACGAGCTGCTTTTGGCTACGAAACGTGCTTGTGCCCTTATGGGTCTCGGCGCCTTCATCGAGGGCGAGAGCCCCGTGGATACTGTCGTTGACTTCATCCACGCCACCACTTCCGATTCCGCCAGCAACATCGTATGTGGCTGGAAGTCGTTTGACGGCCACGAGTGCAACTGTCACATCATCGCCTTGGCCGTCGTGAAGTATCTGGAAAGTCCGGGTGTGGGAAAGGTCTTCAAAAAGCTGCGTGGGATGACTACCCATTTTAACCACTCAGTGATCGGCCGCCATCTTCTTCACGACTGCCAAGACAAATATTCGCTGACTTCCACCTCCCCTCCCCAAGACAATGCTACTCGCGGTGGGTGGAAAGGCGCCTTTCTTATGGCCAAGTGGTACTTTGAAAATCAGGTGCGGTGTCCCTACATTGTCTCAAACCTTAATCATGCCTGCTTATATTTAGGTTTGAGTTAAAACCCTGAATTTCCCCGTAACTTTGCAGGAAGCTGTTCAACTGTATGATGTTGAACAGCCGAAGAAGGCCGCCACTGCTGTCGACAACCCCGACGGTAGCAAGTACCGCGAGCACAAGCTGGTTGGTTGTGAGTGGGATGTTGTTCGAGAGAGCACCTATGTGTTGTCTCAGCATGCGGCTGTAATCGACCTATTGCAAGTCACCAAAACCGTGACGGTTTCATCGGTGTTGCCCGTGATTGGTGGGCTAATCTCGAAGCTTGACCCCTCCCGATCGCTGAAGTATGACGGCGCTGTCGTGTTTGTGCGGAACACTGACGTCCAAGATGCCCAAAAACGGTACACCGATGATCTGAAAAAAAGGTGGGTCACTTTGGCTTTAGGTTATGTTTGAGGCTAGCATCTTGCTTCATAATTTTGTTTACGAAGTGCCATTTTATTTTCAGGTACTACAATGAGCTGATGCTCTGCAAGTTGGAGGATTTCGCTGTGAGCACGTTTTTGGACCCGAGGCACAAGGCGCTTTCCTTCAAGCACTTGGACAAATGGGACAAAGGTAAGCTGACGAAGGACCGCGTGATCGAGTGGTCGAAGGCCGCTTACAACGAGGACTGGAAGCCTTCTCGTGAGATACCTGTCAGCATGCCGATTGCTGCCCCCAGAGCCGAGCTGAAAAAGCAGCTTGTTTCCTTCCTCGAGGACTCTGATGATGAGGAGGATGCGATAGTAGAGAGGATAGAGGCTGAGCGTGGTGCTGAGGAGGCTGAATGTGAGTTCACTTTGTACTTAGCTATGCCCCCAGCTAGGCTGTATGAAGATCCGGTCCGTTGGTGGGTAGACAGAAAGCACAAGCTTCCAAACATGTTTAGAATGGCTAGACAGTTTTTAGCTTCCCCTGCAAGTACTGGTGGGGTAGAGCGCATATTCAGTGCGTGTGGTCAGATGCACTCAGACTTGAGAAAGAGAGTAACTGAGGGCACACTAGAGCACTCCATGATGGCTGCAATAAACACTAAATAAATGTGATATGTATTTTTGTTCAAACTGCTGTGACTAGTTTGCCCCCTGATATATTATGCAGCCTTTGTTGAGATATCGATATATCGACCTGATTTTGTGCTGTTATCGTTATCAAAATCGATTATCGATAGTAGGATTTTTTAACTATTGATCGATACCACTTTACCTAGTTACTCATATCGATCGATATCAATTTACCAAGTTACTCATATCGGTCGATAGTTAAAATTATCAGTTGTTCAGATATCGTATATATCGATATCGTTTTTGCAGTTACTCAAAGTTATCGATGGCAAAAAAAACCGCCGATACCGTCCCTTGTCATAGAGCTCTAGTGCAGCTGGCTATCGCGCCGCAGCGGTGACACTTCTAAGCCGTAGGTCACGTGTTCGAATCCGCGTAGTGAATAAAACAGCCCTTCAGAAAATCGAAAAAAAAAATCGGTCGATTTCGCAAAATTTCATGCCCAAGAATTCAGGTGGAGGGGGGGACTACCCACTCGTCGGGCAAGCTGGCTTCGCGGAGGGTGGGGGGCGGGGGACTTAGGACCCGCAATGCGGAAGCTGCGTGGGGGGGACTACCCACTGATCCAAAAATCCCACATAGAGGGGAACTTGGCAAGTTTTTTTCAAAAGTCCCCCTTTCCCTTTCCCCTTCCCCCTTCGGGGGAATTCCCTCGCCTGTGACTAGCACCTAACCCCCATCCATACCTTCGCTTGGTCTATAACTATTCTATACAAGCTCGAAGCTGGAAGCTCAAAATCCTCTATATCCTGAACTAGCGAAAGCTCATGGAACGAAACGGAAGTAGGAGGGTACTTTACAGCTTGCTTACGCTTATGCTTGCTTCACCCTTGTTCGGTCAAATCAGATAAAAAAACATATTGAGATATATTTGATCACAGGAGTCCAGTTCGGGGAAGTGCAAACCTATTGTCAGGACTATCTTTGTGGTGCTTACCGCTTTGCTTGCTTCACCCTTGTTCGATCAAATCAGATCCAATACATATTGAGATATATTTGATTTCAGGATTCCAGCTCGAGGAAGTGGAAGCCTATTGTCAGGACTATCTTTGTGGTGCTGCGGTTGAATCTGCTCTTGCTCCCTGCCATGCACAGATCCTTATGCACGCAGAACGACACGCCCTTATTCGGAGGCTGGTTCACTAGTCGCGCAACGGGGTCGCAACACGCCACGGCAAGACTGCGTGTACGCGACGCGAAGCCACGCTCGACTACCAAACTTGTACGAAAGTATACCACGACTGTCTGGGCCTGCGGTGCGATATCATCATCAGACTCGACAAAGAATTTCGAACGCCTGTGCGAATGGATTCGCAGATCTGGCGGTTTTGTTAGCCCAAAGATTGCTATCGCGGAGACTGCGCCACGGTCTGGTACGAGAGGGGTAGTAGTGACCGAATCTGTCAAGAAAGATGAGACACTGATCGCGGTGCCCATCGAGGCATGCTATATGACGAATGAACAAGCGTGCGAACAACTAGCGTTCGCGGCGGCTCGAAAGTTTTGTCCTTCTCTTGCTTCTACGTTTCCGCCACCCTTCTGCCTTGCCATGTTACTTGCCCATGAACGTGCGAAAGGCAAGAGCTCCAAGTGGTATCACTACATAAACACATTACCTGAAGACATACCGTGTGCGTGGGCGCTGTCAAACGAAGCAGCAACACGCGCAGTTGAAGATCTTGACTGCGCAACAGCCTCTCGGCTTCTCGATGCGCGTACTGTTGCCACTGCAGGGGTCCAGGAGTTTTCACGGCGGGTAAAGCAGCTGTACGGACCACCGTTTGGCGCAACAGGGTTGGATGACGAAGGAGCCTTGCTCTGGGCTGCCGGAATGGTAGTCTCTCGCTCCTACGCGGCCAACGAAAGTGTCCTCGCTATGGCGCCACTGGTGGACTTATGTAACCATTCATATGAAGCACGCAAACCGTATTTCGACGAATGGAATGGCTTGCCCGTCACTGCTGTAGCCGCACCAGAACATCTGGGTGCAGGCGACGAGCTATGTGTCTCGTACAGGGCGGCAGAAATTTGCGACGAATTGAGCTGGTTAAACTTCGGATACTTGGCTTAAGCAAGGCCGATGTTTTCAAGTGTATTGCAGCGGAAATTTAGCTGGGAAGCTTTCAGCGGCTCAGATGTTCAGCCGACCATGTAATATAATATGAAGTCTATTCCGTTTTTCTTAGCATTCTCGTTCGCTTGCAGCCCATACAGCGTCACTACGGCAGCATATCTAAGACTGTTATAGGGTTCTGCACAAATCATTTCGAGTGCAGTTTTCACTTTTCCCAGATAGAGGTGAGGGATTAAAAAAAAAAAATCGAAGGTACCCTTGTGAGCTGAGGGCGGTCGATATATCTTCTTGGAGTAGGAGCGTGCTAGGGCTGCAGCTTCTCTACAGTTTCTCTAGTAATTTTCCACTATGCGACAACCAGGCACATATTCGTGATACCCCATCATGAACACTTTTAGAACCTGTTTTGTAACCCAAAGTCGGTTTCGGAACTAATCGTGTTTTCATCAAACGCTTCCATTAATGTATGTATGTTGTCCAAAATACATAAGTTTTGACCTTTTGGGGAATGAGCTATCATTTGAAAGGCATCGATTGGTCCGATACGATGTTGAATTTCTGTTAGAATCTGCCTATCTGACTGTCACAGTATGACAGTCTGATATGACAGATCTGGTATGTCATACTCCGTCACACCGTGAAACACAACACAGCGTTATTACGAACATGCGTGTCTGCTCGTTTCTCTCTCTCTCTCTCTCACGCACGCATGCACACACACCTACCCTATCGTCGACGTAACCAGTTGCGTACTGTAGATATAACATATGCTACCGACGATACGGAATGACATTGCACCGTCATAGTCAGTACGACCGAGTGAAGTCATGCGGCCATAACAACATTTGAAGCTACGCAGCGGAAGACACCGAAGACCTGCTCTAGATCCCGCGGCACCTACTGAGGACACCATGCGGAATAACACTTCTGAAGCAAGCCCGCAACGATGAACCCGATGAGGCACAGTAGCAGAAGGGGATCTAGACAACCAAGAACTGGCGGGTTTCGGTACACCCTCGAGAATGCGCCAGAGAACCTGAAGAGGATACCACTATATTGTAAGTTTGTAGCACCTTCGAGAGGAGTGGTTTCGTGAGAATTACCAGCATTCGTCCTAAGGGGGGAGAGTTGTGCCCGGACGAGGCACGACGTTTGCGGGTTTGAAATTGAGGCAAGACGTTCGCAAGTCTGAAAACTGATGATAGTTGTACATCGTTATGGCAATAGGATAGTGATGCCATAGCTGAACTGTGTAAGGGTCGTAGTTGATATCGAATCACGAAATAATGAGGAAATTTACAGGTCATATTTAGAGACTCGTCTAAGTTGGGGAATAATTGGGGAAAACAATATTCTGCGAAGCATGGTAAAAGAGAAAGTTGTGGATGTCCTAGCTCTCTTGAGTTGAGTTAAAAATCAACATTGAACCTAGTTTAGAGGTACGTAGAGGGACGTCAATCGGAACCTTTTTTTTCAGAGACCACTATATATAGTGAATTTTATGGAATATACTCAATTTTTTTCCTCAATTGTAGAGCTTTGGACCGTTTATAACGCCCCAAAAACCGTTTATGAAAAACGATTTTCCTCTTCAAGATATTCATTCTAATGTGACATAGGGTATTTTAGGCGATGTCCATGAATCGGAACCACCACTGTTAACGCACCACTGTTTACAAGCTTTTTCCTCATGTTTCCTTTGAAAGTCGCTTAACATTGTTTTTTCTTCGGATACATGTGTTTGATATTGCCACGACGGCCGCGATATATTATGAAACGTAAATAAATAGGGTATCCACGTGTTCGCAATCTCAAGAGGAAATTATATATGTACATATAAATGCGAAAATATAACTATATCCCATCACAATTTTGCGTTTTCTGGAATTTATATGCTTTAAAACCACTATTTTGAGTGCTTAACACTGTAGTTCCGATCCACGGACAGTTCCGATTGACGGCCATCTACCTCTAAACAGTAAGCCAAGTTTTCAACCGATTCCGAAAGAGAAATAATGAATTGTATATACATATCAGAGTGGACTCGGCTACATCACCAGCAAAATGTATTTTTTTCTTTATTCGTTTCATGCTGTCCTGACTGCTTATTTTTTCACTAGAATTGCCGAGCATGCATGCATGGCATAGATTGTTAGGCTGAAAGGTAAAAGTGCAGGGCTACTTATTTCAACAACAGCAACGCTCGTACCCTTCGGAAATTAATTTTCACACAGGGCTTTCTACACTTTTTCGACCCGTGAATATTCGAGGGAATACTCATCGGCAGCGTTGTATAGGGATGCGTATAGTGATATCACACATGCGTGGGAGATACAATACAGTATTATTTCGATTTGTTGACAATCAACGTGGTAGCTAAAGTGCGGGTTTAAAGGGCATTGACAAATCCTGAGAAGATCGAATGCTTCCGGAGGCACTAAAACCCACTCATTCAGGTCCCACCCTGAAGGACCTCACCATCTCTCTGAGCTTCTCCGCAGATTTGTCGTACTGCTTGTCCCCCGTGCTAACCACAAATAGCGCGATGGCGTCTCGAGTTGTCGTGACGGATGCCTGCATATGCACAGGAAAGCAGCATCACTCGCACCACCATATCGACTCCAAGATCTCCAAGCAAATGTCACCTCCAGGTCTGCCGAGCAAGATACGACGGAGCGATGTGCAGTTTGTCAAAATGAACAAGGTGATACAGAGAGGGAAAACTGATTCTGCAAACATCCCTAAAACGTTTTTTCTCTGAACTTTCTTATGAAATATAGTTTCGCCTCAGGAATTCACCCCTACTGCTGCTAGGCAGCTCCCGAGCTGCTGCAGTTGCTGCAGTGGCGAGCCCCTGCCACACAGGTAGCCAGCTGCTTCCAGAACCGACGGATGATAGGTGGCATAGAGATGCAGCAAGTGCAGTTTTTCAGTGGGTGACACGTGGCAAACTTACAAAGTTGTGGGTCCCGGTGAGAGCATAGGGGGTGTCCAGCTCGTAAACGAAATACTAAAATCACACCACCCCACCGACCTCCACATTCCTCAGTCCAGAAAAGGGGAAAACTAGCTGTCTGTGATGATGGTAGGCTTCGCCTTGCATACCTTCTTTCCTGGCTCGGCGAGTGACAAAGCTGGCTGGCACCGCGGCAAGAAAGGCATATACGACTTTGATGCACCTGACAGGTGCCCAGGCTAAAAAAAGTGGCACACCTCTTACTAATCGAAACCAGGGCCCGCCGCTCGGTTCGAAGAGCCGCAGGCCTCCCTCAGCGAAAGCATGCACCGGTGATATTGACTTGGGCCCCTTCCGTGGCAGCATCGAGCAAGTCCACCGTGCAAAACAACTCCGTCATAGGGGGGCACAGCTTTATTTCCAAACTTCTCGGACACTGGTTCTTCCACGAGCTGGAACCCTGCCACGTGGCACGTGGCTGTGACTTCCGTGGGTGGGGAGCATCCCTTTGCGCGCGCACCTTGTGACCGTCCACCACCAGCTCTTCTTGCGCGATGACATCCTCCGGTTCAACAAAGTCACCGGTGATGTAGGGTCCCACTGAGGCGATGATTCCGTCCAGCGGGCCCACCTGTGTGAGGAATACACCAGGGTCCTAGGTCATACCGCATACTGCATCGCTCCCCTCGGGGACTCGACGATGGCAAGAGCGAGTGACATAGAAGCGCGAGACCACGCAGCGCTTGAGTGTAAGCACCTTCGGCATCGATCGACAACCTTAACGTGCTTGCACCGATAATCTGCACCGTGCGTATGTCACTCGACGTCGACAAGAAAGCGCACCTCGCTCATAGGAGCCAGATTCTGCAGCGCGAGCTTCAGCAGCAGTGCAAGCGAACGAAAGGCGTATGTAGCTTATTGCGAACTGCTTTTGAGGTTTGAGCCTCACCAGCGGCGCAAGTAGAAGGAAAGCGCACCTCATCAATGCTGGGCCGCTTCTGTCGTGTCAGCTTCACCAGCGGTGCAATAATAACCTGCCATACGTTTTCATGATTCAGGCTTCTCAAATTTTATGTTGCAGTGGAACACGCCTGCCGCCGAGTTTGTGCTTCAGTGTGGAGGGTACGATACCGGAGTGCGTACGAGTGCGCATTCACTGACTCGCTGCCAAAACCCTACTGCACGCGACTCCCCTGTCTTCCTGCTGTCAGCGCACCAAATCTCCGAGGTAGAGCTCACGCACATCAGACTGAAGTGTATGGGGTTCCGCCACTTTTTACGGTTCATGCCCACCCCTCGAGAAAAGAGAGGGTAAACCGTGGCGCTTGTAGGGAGGGAGTGGAAAGAAGATGTCGGTCAAAGTTGACCTTCGCTTGCGTGCTATTAATTGCGAGTTAAGCTGGAAAACAGGGATGGCTCGATTATGGGGCGCGCAAACACACCTGACACGAACCTTCTGCCGGGTAGCTGAACTTGACTTCAGTTGTAGGCTCATCGCAGCGTGGTTGGCAGTAGTTGCCGCTGATTGCATTCGCAACGGGATCTTCCTGTGCTCGTAGGCAACATAACACGATTTAGACTCAGCTTTTCACTTCAGGAGTTGGCGTGAAAGCGCAAGGAGCGAACCAACAATGCTGTCCTCCGTTTTGTCTCAAAGCAGCTTGCTGGCAAATGCAAAATTCATGCACTGCAGACTGTGAAGGGAGAAAATGCGGTGTTCGGATACACCTTCCATCCGGGAGGAATGCCAAACTGGTACGGTGACAACGTGCCCGCGCGGAGTGCCGGAGTACGGTCCGCTCGGGGCACATACAAGTAGTACTCCCCTTCCATTCCCGTGGCTTGCGCCAAGTAATTCTGAACCATAGCGCCGTCTCCCGCAAGGTTTGCTGCAGCAAGGGACGATTGTACAAGCGGATCGGTGAGCTGCGAGGCAAGAGCGCATCCGAGCAGAGTTTCGCGCCGGGACCAGGCCACAGCATCGTCCTTGCCAGAGGATGCCTTGCAAGCAACCTTCCGGGATCGTGGACCGCCCACACTTTTCGCAGACTTCACACGGAGCGTGGGCTTAACAAGCAGGCATGCGGATCCCTTTAATAAACTCATCGCGCTGTGTGGAGCAGAAGAACCTACAGGCTTTTATAAAATAGTGGAAACGTTCTGCACTCTCGTCTGGGTTGTTTGAGCATCGACAACCCAATCCATTTTCCACCTGTCGGGAATCATCGTGGATTCGACTGCACATGAACGTGGATCGCATCCTACCCTCCGCTTGCGCACGACAATAAATCTCAATCGTAAATGATAAATGCAAAATAATGGGCTCAAAAGGTAACGAAATAACCACTGGACTGCTGAACTGCGCGAACCTATGGGATATGGGGGGGGTGGAGGGGAGGGACAGGGTGGTGGTGCAAGAGTGGGTTTCAAGCGCATCAAACCATCACGATATTTTCTGCTATAAATTAAAATTTGCTAATTTAATTTCGAATTTGAAACGCTTAACGTAGGGTCAAGGGTGTTGTACTAAGCTAATATATATACTGTTGTAATATATTATAAGCTTTCACAGAGAAGAAAGCCGCGAAGCCGTGAGCTCGGGGTTTCGGATACAGTACTCAAGATGCGACGGGGTGATCAAAGCCACCTACCAAAAGCCAAAAACGTAACCCGAGTGGAAGAGGCCCATAACCTCATGAAAGAGGAGATATATATAATAGGTATATATATCACTGCAGAGACGGAAACTGGACTACGTTCGGGCTTCCGATAGAGGACTAAGATGAAGATAATAAAATACCGAGGTGGTTTATTGTCGGGCGATCACGCGGGGTGGCAGGTTGCAAGTGACACTCAGGGCAAGGGGTGACACTACGGGGACACTGACTGTCATACGTGACACAAAGTCATGTTCCGCGTGATGAATATTAGAATACGGATAGTGTTTTAATATTCCTAGCGGTCGGTGATGCTGCAGCAAGTGACACAGCAGAGAGTCACAACACAATGAGGGGTGACAACAGAAGGGGGGCGAAAGTCACCCTTGTACAGGGGGTGAAAGTCCCGTTGCATCCCCCGTGACACCACCTCACCCCGTAGGTGTGAGGTGACCAAATGCAAGTGTTGCGCGGGCCTGCAAGACTGTTTGGATCTAAGGGGCCTTTTTCAACCCGACTAGAGTGGCTCCGCCGGCGTCATCCTAGAATCTAGCAAGCACATCACACGATCGGACATCTTCTAGGGTTGTGCATTCTTTTGCTCAATGCTCGATGCTAGGCACCCAAGGGACCGTGCGGAACGCCGGCCAGTCGCGCAGTCGGTGTCGTCGTCGCCCAGCTCCATGGTATTGAACGCGGCAGTCGATGGAGACGTGTCAACTGCGGCTGCGGAAAATTCCGTCGCCAGCAACTCGGCCCCCGCAGGAGGATCGGCGGAACGAAACCCCATGACGGCGACGTCGGCCGTGGAGTCTGGGGCCGGATCCTGCGGCTCGTGAAGAGCCAGAGCCCGTACATGGGGCGGGGGGTCTGGCGGAGTCGGCCAACGAGCGATAGGGGGGCGGTCATGAGCGGGCTTTGCCGCGGGAGGGATGCGGTCGGGGGCCGCAAAGGACTGCCGGCATGTGTCAAGGTTGATATACAACCTTTCAGACTATGCGGCTGCTATTGAACTGTAGCAACGCGCGACAATATTTGGTGGGGTATGAGTGCAGTCTCTGGTGTCCAGAAGTATCTGCTTGAGCGCAATGCTCCTCATATACCAATGCCCTCACGCTTCATAAGCGTTACCACCATCGGGTTGTGAACCCGAGGGCATTGGGTGAACTAACAGTATCGGCTGGTCGAATTAGCCTGTTGATACCCGCATGTTGTTCATTTCATGCTTGAAGCGAAGACGCGTCCTCTCAGAACAGTCGGTTCTTCAAGAACTTGTCTTGCTTCGCCATCGAGATGCCGTACTCGGCCTCTCGATGACAGATGTCACTCATGGTGAGTGGATGACATATATTATGACTGTACATGTCATAGTCGACCGTACTAACAATACTCGACGACTGTATGTCATTATAACATATGACATGACATGACATGACATGACATGACATGACATGACATGACATGACATGACATGACATGACATGACATGACATGACATGACAGGTATGACACCTATGACATGTATGACACATATGTCATCGGTCATATCCCTGACAGATCTCCCCTCTTAGAAGAGTTGTGACCTCACAATATAGGGTGCATACCTTTGTATATGTCTTTGATGTCTTTGTTGTTGAGCTGGTACCAGTCTTCCTACACCGATGAGGCGTCCCTCAAGGTGTTTTTAGGATATTGGGGGGAACTGAGTCCACTTTAAACCCTCACCTTAGGCATTTAGCCTTACAATTCTTAGGATGTAGCCCCCATGAATTGCGTATCGTATTTCAGAGTGACGTTTCAAGGTATCTTCCGAGGTTTACGTTACGGATAGATATAGCGCTGCCGTTCGTATCGTATTTCAGAGTGACGTTTTTACGGCTTTATATAATGCATCCACCTCTTCCTCCCCTCAGAGAGCTTACTCCCCCGAAGTTCACAGGAATACTATGGAGGGTCCCTTTTTGGGGCTTGGTTTAATGCAAACGGAGTGGGCCCTGCTTAACGAGATATCGGAGGGTCTCTATGAGTCCACTTTAAATCCTCACCCGATCTGCCCCAGTGCTCCTTTTATTTTTCGGTCCGGTACGCGCGCACTGACGAACATTTCATAGATTGGATTCGACAACGTACTAATGTGAAATTCGTTTTAGTTATGTATGTCAATCATAACTCAGGATCACAACTCCGTCCACCTCAGTATCCGGTAGCTGCGGATTACTGGCCATAAGATCCGAATGACAAACCACGGTCTGGCAAAGGTAGCATAGCAGTTTTTATTTATCCACAGATATGGTACCCGCATGTATGCGTATCTGTGCAAGGGTATGATTTGTACAAGGCTCACTACACCTCAGCAAGGAAGGATCAATTCCCGCTCCTGTCATATCAATTTGATGCAGGGTAAAACTGTTAGGGATGTAACCCTGCAGTTCTCGGGATGCAGCCCTGCAGTTCTTGGGATGCAGCCCTGCAGTTCTTGGGATGCAGCCCTGCAGCTCTTGGGATGCAGCCCTGCAGTTCTTGGGATGCAGCCCTGATTATTATTCGGTCGGCAATCATTGGCCAAAGTCATCGGCTATCAGCTTATTGACTCAGAAGCCACAATGTTATAGAAGCTACGACCTATCGTGGCATATGCGGCAGTTATGCCTTCAGCATACGTAGACAATATGATAATGTGGAACTTATAATCCCACTTAAGTTGCATCATGTTAAATTTATCCAGGTGTAAACAAGTGTTCAGGGTTTGATAAGGGGTTGACGGCTTGACGCCCCACAGGCCAAAGGTCATTGCCTCGTAAGGCTCGCTTCAAGTGTGAGGCTTTGAGAATCAGCGTCCCGGCGAGGCACAGGCATGATGCTTCCTTGATTGCAATGGAGCTGGAAATGAGAATGCTCAAGATATCCGAACAAGACAGGAAGGCTTTTTGTTGGCCAGAGTTGCTGTCTAGATGCTTAACCTCTATGGGATTGCATTCGGATACAAACTGTGCAACCATACATGTGACTTATGCATTGGTGTATGACTTTGATGAATCGTTTTTGTCATGAACCTGGAAGGAATGACGGGCAAATAGCTAGAGCGGCGGATTTTACTCACTCGGCTCTGCTGTTATGGAATTCGATGCCTGAATGGCACAACTGGCAATCCTTTGGCTCAGATGCTTTCCTTCGGACATTGGCAACAACTTGTGCGCCAGCTTCTCTAGATGTGGGGGGAAACCATGGATTAACAATTCATCAATCAAAACACATGTTACCAAGGCTGATTCAACGAATCCTTCAACTCTTGAAATCCAACAATCAGCATCTCAGGCTGTTGTCGTCAAGTAATGGTCGTAAGCTTACAATATAGCTTATTCACATTTTAAAAAACCATCGTTCTCCTTTTGTCTGTGCCCCTCATTTAATATGATGGAGCTGGAGAAATATGCATCTATGATTTTTTCATGATGAGCTTTATGTGTCAGTAAGTCAAATAAAGACTTCATTTGATGCTTCAATCGGCATGATGTACCGTGTCATCAAACTTTATGACTGCTATACACAGATGCTGGAACTTTTCATAAGATTTTCATAATCACAATGATGTAAAATCAAAATGATGTAAATCAATTTGTGGCAGCCGTATGAAGAATGAACGAATCTATACTCCTTCCTCCCCCTTTAAAAAGAGGTGTATCAAACCAATCAGATGGTGATGGAGAATGCCATTCAATTATTATGTTATGTGAAAAATGGTTTGATAGAAAATCAGACTGAGATTACTCATCGAATCAAGTGCTTTCGAGGTAACAATGTCAATATGAACACCGATTCTCTCTACGTCATACCGGCAACATGCCTGACGCTTTTGAATGCGGCGAATGCCAGATTATGTCAAATGCCAATGTCAATTCATTATGATTCAATATGCAGTTTTTAGGTTGCAGCCCACATACATTGTTAGTTCAGGGTCACAATAGTGTGCCCAACTTAGACAATGTTTCTGGATAATGATTGTCATAATGAACAATGCAACCAGTGATGGTACCGAAGCTCACTTTGGTATGGAAGCTAATAGAGAGTCAATCAAGAATATGAATATCATTTCTCTACTGTCGTAAAAGGCTCACAGATTTAGTGTCTGTAATGACAACAACTTACTACGAGCTGTATTTCCGTCCTTGATGAATGGCTGGTATGTCATTTCATTGTGACTAGAACATGGCATCGCCTAGTGATATGTGTATACTTCGTATATGAATCTTTGTTATTCAGTACATGATCACTTATCTCAATGGTACCCATTTGATTTTTGGGCATACACTATTCAGAATGAACGGTGCTTGGAAACCATCTGTAGATTGCGGGTTGGATTTCCCGCCATGGCTTTTTCCAAGTTTCGTGGCCTAATGGACAAGGCGACAAATTTCTAAACATTCCAGAATGAGCTTTCAAAGAGTTATAATTCCTCAATGCGGCATGTGTGTCTTATGTGCCAAAATGATATGAAACCACAAGTATGATGTCAATCTATATGTGGATGGTTTATACCATTGTATGCTATTCCACAAATAAGTAGTGATGTCTGAATAAAACTTTGGACAATTGCAACTCAGTACAAACCCGAGTGCATTCAAGTCCATTTGTATGCTCAGAATCTGAATCTAATAATGTACTTTCTATATGCACAGAATAGAATATATTTTCTATATGATTCTGGATTCAGGAACTAGAGTCAATAAAAAACTCCTTTCCTATTTCAGACGATGAAACCTTTATTCCCTTAGGTGCAATACCTTATCTTTAGGAATAGTCATTTTCAATACAAGTTTCAATCGATTTTCTCAAATCTGTCACCTTTATGATGATCGGACTGGTCAATTTTACAGCATAACCCACTTCCCCTTGTTGAAGGAGATGACTCCTGTCATAGGGCGGTATGTTGGCTGTTTTCATATGACACATGGAAAACATGAGTGGTTCGGCAATCTCGGAGAATTTCGGGATAAATATCCTGAATTGGCCGATTATGCCCAAGAATGACCAAAGGTTAGACTTGCCATCTTTAGCCATGCGGCGTAGAGGCTGCTTACCAACAGTTGGGCCATAGGTTGGATAGCTATGATAGCTATATTGGAGGCTGAATAGCTATGATTGCACAGATTCTGTCTTCCATGATGGATAGACCTCTGAGATGTGGTGTCCGATGAATCAATACATTTGACAAACAACTCAACCTTAGAAGGTCGGATGAAGAGCTGATGATCTTTGCTCGCTGCACTGCATTTTTTTGATGTGCACTACTGAAATGCCTCGTGATATAATAATCCCACATAATAGGCATTGCTCAATGGCGGTATGATCAGATATGTAATGATCAATGAAGACAAGATGACCAGTATGGCTTATTCAACAGGCATGGTTACCTCAAAGAGATGCCAATACACGGATACATTTCATGACATAAGGACAATAGACGTTATTATGAAGGCAGCTAGCATTTATGCTGCATTGGTCAGCTCGGTGGCTTTGACCTATCTAGGTGTTGTACTCAGGCCGTAGCCTGCATATTGCATTGAGTACTCTTGACACCTTTAATGATCCAATCAGATGATATGTATGAAATATCAAGAATGGTTGCCCTTTTTTTTCAGTGATCATCGGTGGCAGAGGAGGCTATAGTGCTTGCACCGAGTCAATATACAATTCTAGTCTGGATACATGCTAGACCAGATGTATACAAATGTCTAGGTCTTCAAAATCAAGCTCATATGTACGTCATGGCTGATGACCTTAGAAATGTTCGATACATATGTGTGTTAACTTCATGGAGTTCTGCATGGTTTGACTGTATATAGTCATGATTACCAAAACAACAACGATGATGCAACTTATTTGTTTTATTATTTGTCTTATTTATTTATTTATTTGGTTTTTAGTTGTATTTTTTAGCTTACCATCTTCCCCCCTCAAGGAAGTGTAAATTGCCAGGCGGTTGTCAGGCGCCGTTTAAATACAACAGAGGTCCGACCTCATATGCGATGACGTGGCAGCTTTCGACGAAGCTGGACAGCAGTTCTCGGGATGCAGCCCATTGCACCGAAGGTGCATCGCAGTTTTTGGGATGGAGCCCGAATTCACGTCATCAGCGTGGGTCACATAGTGCCCATGTATGTGCTGTATAAAATACAACACTACCCTCCAGCGGCGAAGTGGTTTGCTATTACCATCATCGTATGCTGTGGGATCAAATATATAATCAGAGAGTATAGTAATATGTGTACCATGTTGTCAATATCGGAGGGACTGTGTCTTCTTTAAACTCCTCATGACTATTTGTATTATGGTGCTATACTGATGTCAACACCTTCTCTCTAAGTGATTTATTGATTTCAGATGTGATGTCGTGGCAGTCAACCTTGTCCGCTCGTACCGGGGGTTGTATGAAATGTGTCCATGCATACGCGATCTTAGCGCAGGTCACAATGCAGTGCCCGAGCATACGCGATTTTAGCGTAGGTCACATTGTGCCTCAATTTATTACATCTGAGGAAATTTATTACTCATTTTATGAGTTTAGACAGCGTTGTACTGATTGCAACGCTTTTTCTGATGATTAATATATCACAGATTATACCAAATGTGGTGATCAGTCCAGTGCAAAATTTTGTCACCGGAATGTACAGGGATTGTGAATGATTGCAATCCAGCCGGAGGAATAATCTCAGCAGCTGTTCTGTACTAATGAATTCATCGGAGTTATACTCATTTCGACGATTCGAAACCCATGCCATTTGTAGTGATGACAACTCACATGAATAAATTCACAGAATACCACTGTCAAGGTTGATATACAACCTTTCAGACTATGCGGCTGCTATTGAACTGTAGCAACGCGCAACGATATTTGGTGGGGTATGAGTGCAGTCTCTGGTGTCCAGAAGTATCTGCTTGAGCGCAATGTTCCTCACATACCAATGCCCTCACGCTTCATAAGCGTTACCACCATCGGGTTGTGAACCCGAGGGCATTGGGTGAACTAACAGTATCGGCTGGTCGAATTAGCCTGTTGATACCCGCATGTTGTTCAGTTCATGCTTGAAGCGAAGACGCGTCCTCTCAGAACAGTCTGTTCTTCAAGAACTTGTCTTGCTTCGCCATCGAGATGCCGTACTCGGCCTCTCGATGACAGATGTCACTCATGGTGAGTGGATGACATATATTATGACTGTACATGTCATAGTCGACCGTACTAACAATACTCGACGACTGTATGTCATTATAACATATGACATGACATGACATGACATGACATGACATGACATGACATGATATGATATGACATGACATGACATGACATGTTATGACATGACATGACATGACATGACATGACATGACATGACATGACATGACATGACATGACATGACATGACATGACATGACATGACATGACATGACATGGCATGGCATGGCATGGCATGGCATGGTATGATATGTATGACAGGTATGACATGTATGGCACATATGTCATCAGTCATATCCCTGACAGCATGCGTAGGGGCACACCCCTTTTATGGAGGGGTGGCCATCCGTAACATTCCACAGACGAAAGCAGGTGACGCAGGGGAACCCCGCGCCCTCCCACTGGAGGTGCCTGCCACCCTTCGCCTTCCACGCGCCCTTGGGCTCCACGTACGTAGGCGTTGTCGCGGAGAGCCATGATTGTCACGGTCCTATACGGACTTGATATGAGACGCGGCTGCTATTGAATTGTAGCAAGCATGCGCAAGTATATGGTGGGGTATGAGTGCAGCAAACTGGTAGACCAGAAGTGCTTACTTGAGCCAAATGCTCCTCATATACCTCCAATGCCCTCACGCGTCATACGCGTTACCACCATCGGGTTGTGAACCCGAGGGCATTGGGTGAACTACCCGCATCGGCTGGTCGATATAGCCATTGATGCTCGCATGTTGTTCATTTCATGCTTGAAGCGAAGACGCGTCTTCTCAGAACACTTCGGTTCTTCAAGACTTGTCTTGCTTCGCCATCTCGATGCCAATACCTGGCCTCTCGATGACAGATGTCACTCACCTTAAGTGGATGACAAACATTATGATTGTACATGTCATAGTCGACCGTACTGACAATACTCGACGACTGCATGTCATTATGACATATGACATGACATGACATGACATGACATGACATGACATGACATGACATAGTATGACATGTATGACCGGTATGTCATGTATGACACATATGTCATCGGTCATATCCCTGACAGATCTCCCCTCTTAGAAGTGTTGTGACCTCACAATATAGGGTGCATACCTTTGTATATGTCTTTGATGTCTTTGTTGTTGAGCTGGCCAGTCTTCTTACATTGATGAGGCGTCCCTCAAGGTGTTTTAGGATATTGGGGGGAACTGAGTCCACTTTAAACCCTCACCTTAGGCATATAGCCCTACAGTTCTTAGGATGCAGCCCCCCTTGATTTGCGTTTCGTATTTCAGAGTGACGCTCAGGGTATCTTCCGAGGTTTACGTTACGGATAGATATTGCGCTTGCCGATCGACGAAACCCCATTGGGTACATGTTTCCACGGCCTTATATAGTGCATCCACCCCTTCCTCCCCTCCAAGAGCTACTATGGAGGTTCACAGGCAGAATGGAGAGCCTTTTTTGAATAAGGCTTGTTTTTAATGCAAACGGAGGAGGTCCTGCTTACGAGATATCGGAGGGTCTTTATAAGTCCACTTTAAATCCTCACTCGACTGCCAAACTCCTTTTTTCGGTCCGGTACACGCGCACTGACGAACATTTCATAGGATGGATTCGACAACGTACTAATGCGAATTCGTTTAGTTATGTATGTCAATCATAACTCAGGATCACAACTCCGTCTACCTCAGTATTCCGGTAGCTGCGGAATCTGGCCATAAGATCCGAATGACAAACCACGGTCTGGCAAAGGCAGCATAGCAGTTTTTATTTATCCACAGATATGGTACCCGCATGTATGCGTATCTGTGCAAGGGTATGATTTGGTACAAGGCTCACTACACCTTAGCAAGGAAGGATCAATTTCCTGCTCCTGATACAGCATAATGATAGAACATTAAGAACAGGGTATAAAGATCAAGGGTCGGAATCGATTGTTTTGACAATTACGATTAATCGATTAAACACGGTTATCACAATTACAATCGATTTGAAATTGCAATAATTACGAATCAAACAGGTTAGAAATTTTGAACAACTACAATCGAATCGATTTCCAACCTGTAACAATCGCCAATCGAATCGATTTGCCTTCGATGAGGAACCACAATTAAATCGGTTACGTGTTCATCATAATTACCAATCAAATCGATTTCAAAAAAATGGATACACCAATCGAATGTGTTCTTGTCGTGTCATAACACCAATATAACCGGTTTCGATCTCTAGCGCCGACGACACGTTTGACATTATGAAATCGATTGTGTGCATATCGACGTGAACCGACCACTGCCACTCAATTATTGGCTGTTGGGTTTCAGCTGCGGCTCAAATTTCAAATGTGGCTGTCGGATGCTAAAATATCTACCCGAGACACCCATATAAAGCTCTAACCTGAGTGCAACTACATTCAAACTTCATTTCTTACATCATGGGCAGGCGTGCAGCAACGAAATGGTGTTAATTTTGTTAATCTGCGTGTTGTCATACCTTCTTAGCTTGCTGTGAAAATATGCTAGTGAGCCTGCAGTTTTTGATATCGCCTTTACCTTGATATGCACTTTTGGTTTACCCCTGCATATCTGCTTATCTGTTTACACCCTGATAACTGTTTACACCCTGATAATCGGTTTGATAACCGGTTATCAAATAGGTTAGGTTGCCTGAAAATTAGGTACACAATCGGTTTGCAAAAAACAATAACACTAATCGAATCGATTTGAACTTTTAATAATCGGGTAGATAATAGGTTTGCTTTTCAGATACAATCACAATCGAATGGGTTTAACACGTCAATAATCAGGTACACAATCAGTTGTGGAAATTTTTAAAACACTAATCGAATCGGTTACAACTGTCAACAATTAGTTAGAAACCTATTATGAAAATCAGACAATCGGTTTGAAAGAGGTTTGAAATTTCAAACCGATTCCGACCCTTGATAAAGATGATCGACATGTATTAGTATATATTGCAAGAAGTAAGGGCAATAGGCTTTTAATATATTGTCAGCCTTCATAGGCGGCTATTATGTCTGCTGCATTGGTCAGCTCTGTGGCTTTGACCCAGGTGTCATGTTCAGGGCCGTAGCCTGCGTATCGCACTAAATAGTACTATCTTGACACCTCTAGTGATCTTATCTGAGAGTATGTGTGATATCTCAAACAGTGGTTGCCCTTCTTCGGTGATCATCTGTGGCAGAGGCAAAGGTGCTTGGATCGAGTCATTGTATAACTCTATTCTGGATACAGGCTGAACCGGATGGATACGAATGTCGAGATCCCCGAAATCTAGCTCATAAGCACGTCCATGGCTGACAACTTTAGATATGGTGAACGGCCCAATATATGGCTGCTTAAAGTGTCTGCCTGCCTCTGTCAAACCAGTCCATTGAATAAACTCAGTCCGTAGAAGAACCTTCTGCCCTATTGCAAATTGTCGGGACATGTGAGTTTTATTGAATCTGGCTCGGTTGATTTCTGCTGCTCGGGAAATGTTATCTACCGCATTGGCATGTACAGCCGAGTACTGGTCAAAGTGATCTCGAATAGCATTCTGTATTGGAACAGGAGCTTCTGGCGGAATAGTGATTGCCAGATCATGAGGCGAAAGTGGCTGCGCCATCGAGTCGAGATAAAAAGGTGTATAACCAGTCGTAGCAGAAACCGTGTTGTTAATTGCAAACTCCACCAGAGGCAACTTGTCCTCCCAAGAATTGGCTGAAGTATCGTTGCAACAACACCTGAGGAGAAAAATACTCTCTAATCGGTTATAAACCAGAGGTTGGTGAATCATGCATCAAACAAAATAAAAAATACCTGAGGATGTCCTCAATGAAGGCATGGCTTCTCTCATTGCTTGCATTCGACTGTGGATGGTGTGAAGACGTCATAGACAATCTCGTACCAGTAGATTTCCACAGTGTTTGCCAGAATGAAGAAGTAAATCTGGGGTCTCGATATGAGATGATGTTCCTCGGAAGACCATGGAGCTTGAAGATATGCTGCATATATATTGAAGCAGTATGGCTACTGCCCGACGCTCCAGTCCTACCACAAGGACCGAAGTAAAAGGGGGCTAGCCGCCACGATTTTTCGATGTAGTTGATGTTTGAGTGCTTAAAGATCATCCTTGGGTGCTCAAATATTTATTAAAAACATGTGGCGGGTGATATACTCGATATGGGTATGCACTTGTGAGGGCTGAAGAGGTGGGGGTAAAATTAATTCAAATTAAATAAAAAGGCCAGTCCTACCACAAGGACCGAGATGTTTCTCACGCTAGCTACCTCCACGAAGGTCCTGTGAAAATTCGGAGACCTATGTTGTCAAGTTCGCGAGCTGCTCTTTCTACAGTGTCTTGTCAAAAAATGATCGGAGGTCATCTTCGCCCTCAAAATATCGGTTGAAGTTGCCTGGGTATACAAAATCCGAAAATATTACTCTGGTGTGGTTGGAATTCAGTAATTTTTAACGCTACCCATGCTTAATGTTGATAACGTAGCATGAAATTGCGACATTGTTTAGGCAAGCGGGCAAAGGGGTACCCAGTTTAGGTCCCAATGAGACTACAATCCGGAGGATAGGCACTAGGAGCATCAAGAGGATGGTTAAAACAATTTCCACTCGTCCGGTCCTTGTGATAGGACTGAACGAGATTCCAGCAGTCCTATCACAAGGACTGTCGGACAGTAGCCAAGTATGCTGAGCGGTCCAGGTCATGTTGAAAGGAATGAGATGACAGCGATGAGTGAATTTTGACACATTACCACAAATATACTGTCGTGCCCGTTAGTAGTGATAGGCAGGTCAGTAATCCAGTCAAGTGATACATCAAGCCATTTTGTCTTAGGCACACAATAGCGTATATGTGACTGACCATAAGGTTTGTGTCTCCTCGTTTTCTGGCGTTGGCACACGGGGCACTCCCGAATGTACTGAATTGCTGCCTTCGTCATTCCTGGCCAGTAATATCGGCTACGCAATAGATGGAGCATGCGACTTTTGCCTACATGACCAGAAATAGTGGCTGAGTGGCACTCATGAAGTAGAATGTGGCGAAGCTGTGTGATCTCACCGTCATCTGTAGGAACTTTGGCAGTAGGTGGAATGTAAAGCTGTCTGCCAAAAATGGTCTTGCGATAGATCAACCCCTGAATGAGTTCGAAATTGCTGACTGTCTGTGATGATGTCGATGATGCCAGCTTGGATAATATAGATTGTGCAAATGTGTCACGATCATACTGAGATATAATAATGTCGTGAAGCTGATGTCCCGATGATGCAGATATAAGAGCAATAAATGTAGAATCTGTAGATGTATTGTCTGTTGAATGTGCCTCGCCGGCAATATGATGTTGCAGACTATCAGTGAGTCCAAAGAGAGCAGAAATACGTGTAACTGCATCTGCAACCTTATTCTTCTCGCCTGCAATGTGCTCAATCCGAAAGTTGTACTCGGAGAGCTCATCCAACCACCTCGCCTGTTTGGGGCTTAGTGTGGATTTGGACTGGAAATAAACCAGTGGCTGATGATCTGAACGAACGATAGTCTCTGGAGCTCCCAGCAAGATGTGACGAAAGAACCGGAAGCCCTCCACAATGGCAAATAGCTCGATCTCGGGAAAATGCCAGCGTCTCTGCGTATCAGAAAGAGTGACGTTGTGATAGCCACAAGGCCTCATACCTTTGCCTTGATCCTGTAAGAATAATTGGCCAACATGTGTGCCTGATCCATCGACCTCCATAATAGATGGCAGTTTCTGATCTGGAAGCTGTAGTATTGGAGCATTGCAGATGGCACTTTTGAGATTGTCAAATGCCTGCTGCTGCTCAGATTCCCAGACAAATTCTGCATTATCTTTTAGGAGACGATTGAGTGGCTCGGCAATCTTGGAGAATTTTGGTATAAATCTCCTAAACTGGCCGACCATGCCCAAGAATGACCGAAGTGAAGACTTGTCATCTTTAGCCATACGGCGTAGAGGCTGTTTCCCAACGGTTGGACCATAGGACACTGGAGGCTGAATAGCCATGACTGCACGGATTCTGTCTTCAATGATTGAAAGGCCTGCCTCTGAGATATGGTGTCCGATAAAGTCGATGCATTTGACGAACAACTCGACCTTAGAAGGCCTGATGTAGAACTGATGATCTCTGCAGCGCTGTAAGAACTGTCGAACATGCTTCACGTGGCTGTCAAAATCTGGACTGTACACTATGGTGTCATCCATGAAAATGACTAAGAACTGATCAATGAAGTCAAAGAATACTCGGTTTCCAACACGTAGAGCGGTCGCAGGAGCGTTAGTTAATCCAAAGGGCATCACTGTCCACTCGTATGAACCATATCTAGTTCGTATTGCTGTCTTATGGATGTCGTCTGGATGGATGGGTATCTGATGAGAAAACTGGCTGAAATCGAATCTGCTGAACCAGCGTGCCCCCTTAAGCTGTCCAAGAAGGGTATCATGAGGTGGCAATGGATACGTGTCCTTTATGGTGATGTTATTAAGGGCTCGATAATCACAGCACATCCTCCACTTCCCCCCTGGCTTAGGAGCAAAAATGATTCGGGGCACCCATATGGTGATGATGATGGACGAAGGATACCCAACTCGACATATTTGATGATTTGTCGTTTGAGCTCCTCCATCATAGGCACTGGAATAGTACGATGTCTATTCTGCGAAAGGCGGGTTAACGTGCCGTAACACGTTGTTACGGCGGGTTACCAATACCTAGGCATTTCTACGATATCGCGCGCGTAATTGACTCCGGGCAAAAAGTAGGAACAACAGGCGTTTATCAACCCTCAAAGTTACCCAAAAACAGTTGGCAGAACTCCAGACACTTTGGTCTGAGGATTGGTAATCGACTTCGGGCAAAAAGTAGGAACAACAAGCGTTTATCAACCTTCAAAATTACCCCCAAAAAGTTGGCAGAACACCACACATTTTGGGCTGATGAGGATTGGTCTATACCGATAGGGAAGTGCTCTAGATCGAAACTTAAGGTCACAAAACATAAAACTTCCTTCAAATAATGTCACTTAGTGCCTTGGGACCACCACGTAGCCTACGCGGAGCAACAATAAACGAAGTTAGGGATTACCGTGTCCTCTTTATTGATTTTCAAAATTAAATAAATATTTGGACTTTTTTACGTCTTAAGGAATAGTTAAGAAAATAAATTAATGTTTCGCATTTAAAAGCAATAAAACAAGGAATAGTTACAAAAGTATTTAAATATCCGACGCTCGCGAGTGTATAAAACAATAAAGTGGGTAAATATATAAAGATATGTCCGACTCAGTGATAAACATAAAATAAGCGATAATTAAATCTGGGTTCAACAATACGGGTATAACATGATACGGCAGATCTCCCATACGTGTATCCATACGTATGAGATGGAGACCATTTTCATTCGAGATGGAGACCAGGCGGTCCCGAAAGCTACTAGCTACCATAACTATGATAATACAGTGCGGGCCCGATTTTAAGCAACACTCGTTTAAGCAACCAGCGCTGGAATTCTCAAAAATTAAGCAATTTCCAGCCTTTGCAAAAAGGCTGGATTTTTGGCCAACCCGGTTAAGCAATTCCAGCCCTCTGGATCGAGATCACGAAAATGGGCATTTTTGTTGTTTTTAGCTCATCAGAGTCAGAGTCCGAGTCGTCATCCACAAGCTCGGGCACTTCACTATCAGATCCACTATCGTCATCCTGTTGGTCAGACACGCAAATTGCATGGCTAGCATGGCTTTCATGTCGGTTGTTACTCTTGGAGAGTAGTAAAGACCTCTTCTCCTTCTGAAACTCATCCGGTGTCAAGACTCCCTCGTCGCACAACTGTTTCAATTCTCGCAGCTCCTTGGCAATCAGATGGGCCATAGTGCTTTCTACTAGTGTGCGATTGCAAAAATAAAATGGTTGCAATTTCCATGATGATTATGTATACATACACATTTTCAAAACAGGGGGAGGAACAACCTTTCAAAACGAGCCTTTCGTCTACGGACAACGCGACTTTTGGCTCTCTTTTCTCCTTCTAAGCAATGTGCTAAGCAATCGCAGCTGCCTCGATGGGAGCTGGTGACACATTTCTTAGTGCGCGATTGGCCAGTTTTAAGCAGTTCAATCGGCTGGGTGCCCCTGGGTCCCGCGAATTAATTTCGGGTCGTTAGATCCATTTAAGCAAACGAAAAAAACCGAAATCGCTGGGAGGCTGGAAATTTCGCGATTTTCGATATAAGCAATCGAGGGCTGGAGGCTGGATCGAAAATGACTGTTGCTTAAAATCGGGCCCACACTGTAGTGCTAGGTAGCTGGGAGACCTTCCATGTATTTTGCAGACACACTGATATTGTCGGCCAAAATTATTTATTTGACGGATTTATTCGTTCCGTATCTCTCGTGGGTCCATAGTGCCTCTGCTATGCTGGAGTATTAAAGATTAAATTCTGCACTGTGCAAACCCGAAATGTATACGGTGTCCGCATCCATCCATCATCCACAGGTGCATATTGTCGACCAATATTGATTCGATTTATTCGTTCCGTGTCTCTCGTGTGTTCATAGTGCCTATGCTGTGCTGGAGTATTGAAGATTAGATTTGAGGTATGAATATTTATTTATATTTACCGTTATTTTATGGCCACAGACAACAGACAACAAACAAAAAACTAACAACAATGATCGAATGTAATTAAGTCTTGGGAGCAAAAATTGTGAATCGATAAACAACAAACAATAAAGTCGGATAATTAAATAAATATAACTTGGTCGTAGGTATCATAAAACAAATAAGAATACCGAATTTAAATAAGTTTTCGTGCTCAAACCCTTATTGCTGAAAATACTTTATTGCTGGCCGGGAGGGGGGGATAAAATCAATAAAGAGGACACGGTAACCCGCCGTAATTTTCGGGCCAACCCGCCCTAACTTTGAACGCCATTTCAGCCCGGTATACCCATCCAAGTAGCAGAAATTAAAGTTTCCACACACAAAACTAACTACAATCAACATTGCCAAGCATGGGTTTTATGCGATATCTCGAATTATTGTGGATATTAGAGTGCTCGAATATCGCTCTTAGGTATTGTTAACCCGCCCAAAAATTAGTAGAATAGACAACGAACTGGCTGTGATGGTGGCTTATGCCCAGGTTGTGCCCGGAGGCACAGCGTGAGCCGATATGCCTATGCGTCCGTATGTGTGTCATCGGGGGTAATCTGGGATTGGCACGATGACAGTGAAATTGGGCTTGAAATCACGATGAGAATGAATACCAGATGTCCGGGGTATGACAGTATGACACTATGACAGTATGACAGTATGACACTATAGTAGTATGACAGTACTGTGGGGGGTGTCATCGTGGAACTCAGTCAGACCCTCGAAGAATGGTCAGATTCGCATCGGGGTTGAAAAGACAATGAAATCGAATATCAGATATTAAGGTTATGACAGTATGACAGTATGACGCTATGACAGTATGACAGTATGACAGTACAGTAGTATGACAGTACTGTGGGGCAGTCATCGTGTCAGCCTGTCGGCATAACATCTGAATCGAGAATGACGAATCGGAATTAGAAATGAGATCGGATCGGGAACTGAACGTTGAGCCGAAGTGTGACATCGGCTCTCGAGTGGTTGACCCTGCAACCTGAGTGACGAGTGAATAAGTAGAGCACTTGAGAAGTGTTTAGCCTTCAAAACTCGGAACCGAATTATCGTTTGTACCTCAATCTGGCCCTGATCCAGTATATTACAAAATCCGAATTGTGTACCTTTGCACGTTCAATCAAAAACATATTTCCGAGCATCTGTCGTAGTGCCCCAGGCACAATTGGTATCAATGAGCGTTACTTGAACACCTCCGCGCGTTCAACCACGGCGTTACCGTAACTTCCGTTATACTGCGGGGGGAGACTCGTACTTTTGGGAAACTTTGCGCTACTTTTACGTCAGAAAAGCCATTTTTTTTCAAAGAAGGAATCCATATACTGCTCCCAAAAGTCACAAAACATCAGTATAACGTTCCCTTAACAGTGGGGGCCCAACCAGGCTCAGAAAAGTCAACATTCGTTTTCCGATCTTAAACTCCAAGTCTGCCCCAGGCTACAAACAACCGTCAGGGAGCACCCTAAAGGGTTTCCCCGGTTTATAGTAGCCAGGAAAACCTCATAACTCACTTTCTAGAGCCTTAAAAAGGCGAAAAACAGCCAAAAACAGCCCAAAATAGCCGTTTTAGCCCGTTTTCAGCCTACCCCAAAACCTTCCACAGTAGCCCCCACCACCAAAAACTCCTTCCCCAGACCCCATAGGACAGCCTAGAACCCCTCAATACCGCCCTCACGGCCACCAGCAGTTGGGAAAGCCCCTCAAAACAGCGCTTTTAGTGGCTTCTGGACAGTTCCTGGACAGTCTCTGGACACCTCTGGTTTACTCTCTGGCTGGAATATTTCGGGAGTGTACGAAGTCCGGTTACCTTCTGGGACCTTGCTGAGCTTTCTGGTTGCAGTTTCTTGACCCCTGCCTGCATACATAGGCACTTGAAATCTGTGTCGCGGAGCCCTGGCGAAATTTTGAGTACGCCAGTGTATGGCAGTTTCCCCACAAAAGCACAGAAGAGAGTGGTGGAAACAGGGACCCCTCAAGTGGTTATTTCAACCAGACCCCACCTTCCCACCAGCAGGAGCCTTCGATAACTCCCCAGAGGGCCCCCTCCCACCTTCACCCTCCTCTTCAGACGACGAGGTGGAAGACAACTGAGCGCTTGGACAGCATACACCCTGGCTATCCCACCAGCGCGCCACTACCGTGAGTGGTACTACCAGGGGTTCACGGTTTTTGTCTTCAACTACCCGGACCCTTACCACCCAGCAATACCGGTGCTTCCTGGTGAAACCTTGGCCGACGCTCCACCGTCTCCAGAAGTCAGCCCTACACCTTCTCCTCCTCCTTCCCCCCCTCACGAAAGCGACACTGAATAAACAAAAGGCGAGCACTTCCTACCTTCTGCTCACCTGTGGCTTTTGCCACACCCAGTGTGCGATCTGATCAGCTCAGCAGCCAGTATGTCGCAACATATATCAGAGTCCTTTCCCAGCATGGGGGTCAGTGCAGAGCCGTTACGCCCCCCATTGTTCTCGCCCCTCACCTTCCCATCGCCCGCCGCTTACGCTTCCGCTCACCCCATTCCACATCCAGGCACCACCATGCCCTACACAGCGGTGCCCCGCCCTTATACTATGCCGGATGGCACCCCCGCACAGGCTGTATGGAACGGCGTCAATTGGGTATTGCCCCAATCAGCGCCCCTCGCTGGGGGAGTATCACCAGTGCCGTTCACACTGGGAACCCATCACCCCGTGGGCGCATATCCCACACCGTTCCAACAACAGCTACAGCAGCAGCAGCAGTGGCTCGCGTACCAGCAGCAGCAACAGCAGTGGCTTCAACAGCAGCCACTGGAACCGATGCAGCAGCAGTTACAGCAGCAGCAGTTACAGCAGCAGCAGCTACAGCAGCAACAGCAGCAGCAGCAGCAGCAGCAACATCGACCACAGCAGCCCCATCAGCTGGCACCAGCCACCTCCGCGCTTCATGACTCAGGCGCGGATCCCTCATCGCTGCAGCACTTCATCAGCATCGGCGCCGCGGCCCTGCCGGACCCTCTGCAGGTACCCCTTGACAGCGGGGTTCAGCAGAACGTCTTGGGCGGTACCCAGCTCTTGGTGCGTCACCTTCCCGCGGTGGCGACAACCTCAGAGACTCGCCGGCGTCGGCGTTCCCGAAGGGCATCTTCGGGCCCTGCGACACATGGCAAGCATCTCCCAGGCCCAAGCCACGCACCTGATCACTCTGACCCCGACTCCGGTACGGACATCAGCCGCACCAGCACGGGGACCAGAGGCAGCCGAAGCACGCAGGCACGGGCTGAGCGCAGGCGGAGGGCCGCCCACAGGTCCGGCTCTGACTCGGACGCGAGCAGCCGAAGTGAACACATTCGCAGAGAAGTCCTAGCGGCAGTACAGGCCCTGGACATCTCCGCGGTGCTCTCGAGAGGACTCGCGCCGCCTGGTGCGACGACATCGGCAGGAGCCTCCCCACCAGGCGACCCTCAGGGCAGCGCACAGGGCCTGACGGCGGACCATCTACACGAGGCAGACGCTGTCGCCAGCGTAACCCCTCCAGTGCCTCAGACCGCCGCTGAGACCGCTCCCGCCGAACCTCCCACTCAGGGCCGGCCAAATCCCCATAACATGATGGTGGCCCGCCGGCGGCAGTCGATGGAGACGGTGGTGCACGGCGGTGGCAATCCCGACTCAGAGCCCAGAGACTCCAGTTCAAGCGACTCGCCACCAGGCCCCCCTAGTGATCCACCTCAGGATCCCCCTGACGATCCCGCACCAGAGCCCTCCTACCCTCAGTACCCAGAGGTCAGAGCCCTCTTCGTCACCCACGATGGTGGGTCATTGTGGGTGCACCAGTCAGCTGGGGTGCGAGGCGCGGCAACCGTCTCCCTACCATGGGACGAACGCCGCCGGGCTGGGGTGCAGGGCGACGCCATCTTGTTCAGGATCATGCACCTGCTGGGAGCGCCGCTGACTGCATATGCGCGCATGGGGGGCCGGCTACACCATGCACCCCTACCCCTTACCAACCCTCGTGTGGAGACCTGGGTCCTCATGGTCGACCGCGAGGTCATGGATATGGCAATGGGGGACCCAGCCGCGGCCAATGTGCGGTCTACCAGCATGGGGCAGCCAGTATGGGAGTGGATCCCTGCTACTGCGCGGGAGTCGGAGATGCAGAACTTCGATCAGGACGGGCTCGCCGCGTGGTCGGAGGTCAGCAACTCCGATTGGTACCGGAGCATGAGCGTGGTGGCCGCACAACCATCCACACCCCTGCCCTTCCATACACCTCTCCCACTCCCCGCACCACCATCAGCCCCTACATTACCGCCCACTCCGACCGCAGTCCCCACAAATCCCGCGCCTGCGCCTCCGCCCGCGCATGCCCCGGGACCACCACCTCCTGCCCGTTTCCCCATTCCGCCGCCGCAAACCCCGTTCACTCTGCCGCTGCCGCGAACCCCGTTCACTCTGCCGCCGCTGCGAACCCCGTGCTCTCTCCCAGCGCCACCCCCTTTGTTCCAGGCATCGTCCGTCTGCCGCAGGGCACTAACCTGCGAGCATCTCCAGACGAGGTCCGCCTGGAGCACAAGACCAAAGAGATGGTGCTAAAGTTGGTCAAGAGCGTCACCAGGTTCCCCCGCTCCGCGTCCGACACAAAATCGGCCGACAAGGAGGGCCTCCTGACGCAGTTGGAGCACTACTCCCACATGGTGCGGAAGGTATTCCAGGAGGCCATCGTGATCGAAGCACTGACCACTCCCAGTTGTACGCCATCAGTATCAGAGTACCAGGCGAGTGTGTCAAGCCTTCTTTGGAGCTTCAAGGAGTACACTCTTCAAGACCAGCAGAGAAAGTTCTTGGAGCGCGCGGCGGGGACCTTTGGGTCCGAGCAAGCTTGGCACCAACGCTACGGGGAGCTGGACGTGTTCTTCAGCGATCTGGCGGTGTGCTCTCTGACGCAGGCCTACCTGGAGAACGCACACGGCGAGGCGATTGCCCTGAAGCAGGCGGTGAACGAGACCGCGGCGGAGTATTTCTCGCGACTGGAGACCCGCATGGCCTCCGTCAACTTCTTGGCCGGCAGAGTCCCAAATTGCGTGGAGATGACCAACTTGTCGATGCTCTCTACGTACCGCCGGGGGCTGAAATATGCACCCAAGGTGATGCGGCGCCTGAGAGCCATCCACTTGGATGTCTCCAAACCAGAAGAGTGGGAGAGGAAGGCCGTCGCTGACGACATCCCAGGCACCCACAACGCCTTGTTGAAGATTCGGGAAGTTGCTGAGGAGGTGGAGAGTGACATTGACACGGAGGCGGCTCAGAGGCGCTCTCAAGACCGTCCTCCCCGTGCTGTTTCCTTCGCTAACCCACCACCTCGCACCCCCTTCTACAGGCGTACCCCCTCTTCGAGCCGCCCAGCTCTTGCCATGCTGGAGAACGGGCCTGCCACCACCGTCGCCGCGGCAGTGACTCCTTTGCCACCACCACCTGGCCTCTCCCGCCCTGACGCTCCGAAAGTCCGCCGGTGCTTCGCTTGCGGCTCTGCGGAGCACATCGTCCGTAACTGTACGGACGAGGCTAAACTCAAGGAGTGGAGGGCCAATGCACCCGCTCGACTGGCGAACTCCCCTGGGTTTGTAGCCGCCGTCGTTTGGGCCATTGAGCAGCAGGAGGACATCTCCTCGGTGGATGGCGTCCCAGAGGAGTTCTCCGAGGAGGTCTTGGCTCTTGCTACCTGTGAGGACGAGCAGAGCTACCAGACCCTGGCGGCCCTTGCGGGCATCGAGCTTGTGGAGGGTGACGGCCTTCCCCCGGTGGAGAGCGACGAATGACTGGCCGGCGGCCAGCCCCAGACCCTGCCCTTTGAGGAAGTGAGGTCTTGCCCTGATGATCAGACCCTCTCCGCCCTGGAGAAGCGGTCAGAACCAGCGGAACCCCGACGCGCCCGAGGACGCAGAGACCCTTGGGGCCAACGTCCCCACCCCAAGAGTGTGGCCTTCACCTCTGGGACCCGCTTGCGACGCACCTACCGCTCAGCTGGTGCCCCATCGCCGCCGAGGGATGACTTGTCCAGCCACCCTCTCGCAGGAAGCACCTCCTTCGATGAGCCGTCGCTACCTCTTGATGACGGCCCTGCTTATACACAAGCGAGGATCGAGGGTCGGAGGGGACGGCGAGTTCCCCGGCACAGACCCCCCATTATGGGCAACAACCGCGGAGAGCCCCGCGACCTTCGCCCCCGACCGCGTGTTGTCCTACCGCTGCCCATCTATCAGTCCAACCTCGCAGACCCACGGAAAAGGCTAACTGCGTGGCACTGGAAGAGAGATCTGTATTCCCTCCCCCTCGAAGTCGCCATGCAGAAGGTCCGCGGAGCTCTGCGCAAGTCCCCAGAGGCTGCCAAGGACCTGGTGGATAAAATGTCGGAGCGCGTCCGCAGCCGCGTACACTCTGGGAGTCGATCGCCAAAGGAGCGCGTGAACCGCGCCCACCAGCTGGCAGAGAGGATACGCATTGCCCGCGAACCTCAAGATCGCAAGGAGGGCCATCAGCGCATAGCATTGTGGCACCTCCTCTCACACGACGGTCGCCAGCAAGTCCCCGAACCCTCTAACGCCAGCTCCCACGACCTCTACGCGGCTTGGAGAGAGCTGTCGCCTGCCGAGCAGCAAAAGGCAATCGCCACTTCGAGTCCAGACTCTTCCCCAGGTAGCAGGCTGTGGGAAAAGGAGGGCGCACGAAGAGCAGCAGCGAGGTCTTCGACATCCCTCTGCACCCTGGACACTGAAGTGGGCACGATACCTGGGACAGCGGGAGATGTGGGTTTACCTGGCGCCTGGTGCAGTCTGCACGCAGTACACCAGTACAAGATGAGGAAGCTGGGTCCCAGCCCCTTGGGAGCATCCCCTCCATCATCCTCGCTGGCCGAGCCCACAACAGAGACTACATCTTCGCACCATGATAACGCGCCGGCCACTCCGGGAGGAAACCCCGAAGGTTCATCCTACTGCTCAGAGGCGGAGGAGACCTCCGCACCCAGTTCGCTTTGCTTCACCCAGCAGATGACCACCGTCAGAACGCATGAAGCGGATGAAGCGCCACCCTGTCTCGACAGCCACCCCATCGCTGAAGACCCTGAGGTGATGGAAGAGGAGTCCTCGGTCAATTCGCTCTGCTTCACCCAGCAGATGGCAGCAGCTGGGACCCCTCAGACGAGAACTGACCACCAGAGCTCCCACCAGCTCGCCCACAACTCCCCTGCTGGCAGCCCTCAGCATGACGAGGACCCTCTCACCCATGGCAGTCTCACCAATAGTGTCGCTACCCATGTGAGCCCCACAACAAGCGGCACTACCCACGTGAGCCCCACAGTAAGCGGCACTACCCATGTTAGCCCTACCACCAGTGGCACTACACATGTGAGCCCTACTACCAGTGACACCACCCATGTGAGCCCTACCACCAGCGACACCACTCATGTCAGCCCCACCTCGAGCGAATGCACCTCAGCGGGCACCCTGCTGACGGCGAGTGCAGACAACCTCGTCAGTCATCCGCCTGAAGATGCTGATTTGCTGGATGAGGAGTTCTACGCCGCGTGTAGGCAAACGCTGGAAGAATGCCGCGAGGCCTCGGACAACCTCCTCCCCAACCTCAAGTGCAAAAGCATACGCACAGATGGGGGAGTTCAGTGGAAGACCGACATCGAGGGTACCCTTGCAGCGGCACATGACGAAGAAGGACCGCTACTGCTGGTATTCTACGCAACCCTCAGAGGGCACACGGTCAAGGTGCTGATTGACTCGGGGGCCTCTGACAACTTCATCTCGGAGCAGAGCGCTAAGCGATGTGGCCTCACAACACGAGCCGGCTCCGAGATGCGAGTCACCCTGGCGGATGGATCTGTGAAGATCACTGGCGCCACCGCGTACGCCAAGTTTAACACGCACACCACCACGGGCACCTATACGGAGAACGCCCTTGCCCTCCGGATCCTACCACTGGGCATACAGGTGGATGTTATCCTCGGCGGAAGGTGGCTGCGCAGTCACTCTCCTGTCACTCTGGGCTATGAAGGGAATGGCTCCGTCTCCTTCCTCAGGAAGTCCCGCAGTGGCAAGATTGGGGATCGCGTCACCATCACAGGCTGTTCTCCGGGGAAAGCATCTGGGGACAGGTCTCCGAAGGGCACGGCCTGCGCGGGATTGGTGGATGAGGTGTTCCTAACCCCTGCCCAGCTGAAGAAGTACCTGGTGTACGCGGAGACGCAGAAGCTACGCGGCAATGACGACCCGGAGATACAGCCCGCCTGGCTCATGGTGGCCGAGAAGTCCCCCGACGATACTGCTTCTGCCTTTGCAGCCACGGCTATCGACTCTGAGAACGCCGAACCCGCTGCGGATACTGAAGATGCAGAAGTGAGCCCTGAGTGGACCCTCAAGTTTCAGGACTTCTGGGGTGAGGAGTACAAGAAGGAGATGACGACTGCCCTACCGAACATCGATGGACTCAGACATGACCCCCAAGATGAAGCCAACATTAACCTGGACCCTGAGCTGAGCAAGAAGGGACCTCCCTGCCAGCGCATCTACAAGAAGTCCGCAGAGGAACTCCGCCAACTTCGAGAACGCGTGGAGACTCTGATGTCCAAGGGCTACATCCGACCCTCTTCCAGCCCTTATGCAGCTCCCTGTTTGATGGTCCCTAAACCCGGGAACCCCAAGGAGCTGCGACTGGTGATCGATTACCGGCTCCTCAACCGCCAGACAGTTAAGGACAAGTATCCTCTCCCAGACATCCAGATGATGTTCGACGAGATGCAGGGTGCGAAGTTCTTCTCTTCGTTCGACGCGGTGGATGGCTTCTGGCAAGTACCGATGGCACCAGGAGATGTCGAGAAGACCGCCTTCACCACCCAGATGGGGTCATATGAGTGGTTGGTCATGCCGCAGGGGCTGCAGAATTCACCGTCTCAGTACCAGCGACGGATGCAGCGGGCCTTGGGCCATCTCCCATTTGTCCGGATCTTCATCGATGATGTGGTCGTCTTCAGCAACACCGCCGCAGAGCACTACGAGCACGTCAAGCAACTGCTCCTGACATGCAGGGAGAAGGGCGTCTTCCTCAAGAGGTCCAAGTGCCAACTGTTGAAGAAATCCTTGCGGTTCCTTGGCCACTGTATCTCCGCAGATGGCTGCAGACCCCAACACGACAAGGTGGCTGCAGTGAGGGACTGGCCCGAGCTGGAAACGGTTACCCACGTCAGGCAGTTCTTGGGCCTAGCGGGGTATTACCGCAGGTTCATCCATTGCTTCTCCGAGATCGCTCAGCCCCTCACCCGGTTGACCAAGTCGGACGTACCTTGGGAGTGGGGTCCCATGCAGCAGTGGGCCTTCGAGGAGCTGAAGAAGGCCCTCACCTCAGCGCCAGTACTCGCCTTGCCCAACATTAAGGGTGCCGCAGACGGCACAGCACCTTTCGTGGTGCAGACGGATGCTAGCGGCATCGCTCTTGGGGGAGTACTGATGCAAGACAATGGAGATGGTCTTGGACTGCGCGTGATAGCATACGAGAGCCGCCAGTTCTCAGCCGCCGAGCAGAATTATCACACCGGCGAGCGTGAGTTAGGTGCTCTACACCACTGTACCACCGTTACCTGGCGGCATTACCTCATCTTCACCAACTTCCGCATCCAGGGTGATCACCGCCCCCTTGAATGGCTGATGGAACCTGGCAGGGAGCTTAGCCGCAGACAGGCACGCTGGTACATGGATCTGGTGGAGGTGGGAGTCCTGAGAATGGAGTACATCAAAGGAGCGCTGCTGCTGGTACCGGACGCCCTGTCCAGAAGACCCGACTTCAAAGACAAGGACGTGCGTGAGGGGTTGAAGGAGGCAGGGGTGATCGACCCCACCTCAGATCTACCGAAAGACCCCCTGGCAACGCTGGAGTCTGAATACTTCTCCAGCTCACCACCCGCAGCTCATCCCCACTGGGCCCAGACTGTTGACTGTTGGCTCTCAGCAGTGGAGACCCTCTCCGTGGCGGAACAGGCCATGGACATGGGGGAGACCATCGCTCTCGTTAACCCGAAGCTCTATAAGGGAATGAAGGAGGATCACCTCGACTTCGACACGCCTGACTGGCCTGTAGCTGAAAGCGCGAAGCCGGTGAAAGCTCCACACAAACCCCCTGATAGAGCCCCACCCCAGATAAGGATAACGAGGAGTATGTCACGCGCTGGGAAGGCCTCTACGACCCCAGCGCCTCCGCAGTTGGCGTCACCAAAGACGCGAACGCCTATGTCACAAGCTGACGCATCGGTAGCGCCCACTGAGAAGGTGCCAACGAGCTCACCAACCCCGCAGCAGGCGCCCCAACAGTCAACTCCATCCCCGGTCCTTCACCCACAGAAACGGCAGGCTCCCCCAGAGGACTCACAGAACTGGCGTGTCCGAGCAGAGTACTCCTCGAAGTACGCCGAGAAATTCGGACCCTTCGATGTGGACGCCTGTTGTGACCTTGGCGGCCGCAACAGACAGGCGGATAGATTCTGGACAGACTGCCTTTCAGAGAAATGGAGGGGCCTTCGGGTTTGGTGTAACCCTCCATACAACTCCAAGTGCATTACCGTGGAGGCGATCTTGAACAAGTATATCGCAGAATGGAAGACAGACCCAGAAAACACCTCAGCGGTATTCGTTCTACCAGATCACCAGTCCAAGCTCCCCGCGTGGCGCAAACTTTTCAGAAAGGCCAATATGCAGATTGTGGAGGTCGTCCCTACTCATGATGACAAGGGCGAGCCCAACCAGTTCTTCGAGAACCCAGATGGGAGAGCCTTCGACCTTCGCTGGCCTGTTCTGATAGTACACGCCCCTCCCGCCAAGCCACAACCAGCACGCGTGAGACATCCGCGAACAGCCCCCGCTGTGATAAGAACAGGTGAGGCGGCAGACTTCAGAGACGCAGCCTCCCAGCAGTCGGACTCAAAGTTCCTGCGCGCGTTGAAAGCGGAGTACACCCGAGAGGGGACACTTCGTTCACTAAGAGAGAAGGTGAAAGCGGCACCACATCAATGCCTACAGGACTTCAGGCTAGTGGGTGAAGTGGTTTGGAGGACCGCAGCAGGGAGATATCAGTTGGTGCTGGGGGAGGACTCTCCACTTCGGGAAGTAGTGATTCGCCATGCTCATGAGTCATTGTCCTCAGGCCATACTGGGCGAGACAAGACTCTGGAGAGGGTGCTGCGACGCTTCTATTGGCGTGGTGCCGCGGAAGATGTGGGCACCTGGGTTGCATCCTGCGCAGTGTGCCAATCAGTGAGGCCGCGGGGAACTTATTACCCGGATGGGTTGCTAAACCCTCACAGCATCCCGAACAGGCCATGGCAGGATGTCGCGGTGGACTTCGTCACCGGCCTGCCGGTATCAGAGAGAGGCAATGACGCTTTCGTGGCCTTCACTTGCAAGCTGACGAAGATGGTCCACGTTGTGCCGATGAATTTTGGCGACAGCTCCGCAGCTGTGGTGGCCAGAATCTACTTTGACTCGGTGTGGCGCTTACATGGCGCGCCTATGAAGATTGTCTCCGATCGTGACCCACGGTTTCAAGATGCTTTCTGGCAGGAACTCATGAGACTGATGGGTGTGAAAGTGGCTCGTACCACGCCGTACAACCCTCGGTCTGACGGCCAGGCGGAACACAGCAACAGGGTTATTGAGGACATGCTCAGGTCCTTTGTAGACGCCAATGTGGAGGACTGGGATCTGTTCACCACTAACGTGGAGTTCGCGATCAATGACTCCAGGAGTGAATCTACTGGCTTCACGCCATTTGAGCTGGTGTTCGGGTTCTCGCCGCTATCGCAGTTGGACCTTTTCCTGGAGGCCGCGCAGTCCACCGCTGGACGACGAACTGGGGGAGTAGGCACCGCACACGAAGTGGCTGTGAAATTTTCGTCGCAGCTGCGGGACGCCAGACAGCGGCTGGAGCTGGCTCAACAGCGACAGCGCGAACAGTTTGATCGCAGACACGGGCAGCGGGAGTATGCTGTTGGAGATCTGGTCTGGATAGAGGCGAAACACCTTACAGAGAAGGTGATGGATCGCTCCATCTGTAGGAAACTGACCAAGCGCTGGCATGGACCAGTTCCTGTGACCGAACGCTTCTTCAGCGATGTACAGATGACCATGCCAGAGGCCGACAGAGGAGCTCCAGTAGCCTACCGCCTACGCCTCCCTCCTCACTGGCGGATTCACGACGTGTTCGCTCAACATCGCCTCAAACCGTACACCAGCGGTCAAGATGCTTTTGCCGCACGCGATCACCTAGCAGTACCTGAAGAGGTGGTAGTGGACGGTCAGAAGGAAGCACACGTTGAGCGCATCCTTGCACGTCGAGTGCGGTCTGTTCGAGGGAAGGAGGTGGAAGAGTGGAAGGTTCGCTGGACTGGCTACTCCAAAGCTCACGACCAATGGAGGACGCGTGACAAACTTGAACGCGGAAGTCCACTTCAACAACTTCGTGAATTCGAGCAAGCGAGACTGCACATGGAAGCGCAAGTCCGCGACGAAGCCACTCGGCGACGCGAGCAGCGTGGCCGCCACTCCGCTCAAGCTGGAATGACACTGGCCCACCTCATTACTAATCCCTGCGATGAACTGGACCAGCTCGAACAGATGGAAGATGATATTCCCCTGCCGTGGGAACGCCAAGAGCGCGTAGAAGATGGGTCGTTGGCACTGGTGACAGAGCTGCTGGCAATACAGGCAAAAACAACCCGCACACCCAGGATTCTCGTACTTTTCAGCGGTACTGGCTCAGTAGAGAGGGAATTCCTAAATTGCTTCCCCTCCGCTTCAGTGGTGACCCTCGACTCCGGGCATATCTGGCAACCCACTCATGTGTGTGACATCCTGCAATGGGACTACAAACAATACCCGCCTGGATTCTTCGATGTCATTTGGGCAAGTCCCCCCTGCAGGCAGTACAGTCAAGCGCGCACCACTGGTGGCCCCCCTGACCTTCCCCAGGCTGACAAAATCGTACGACGAGCATTGCAGATCATTGACTACCTAGAGCCAAAACATTGGTTCATGGAAAACCCCAGAGGGCGCTTCCCTAACGCGCTACGGCTTCGCCCTATGATGCGCCAGCTTCCCCCACCGCTGGTGTGTACCTACTGCATGTACGGTACGCAGTACATGAAACCCACCTGCATATGGACGAACTCAGCACCACCCTCGCCCCTACTACGCTGTACTACTTCAACACCGTGTGCGTGCAGATGGGCAACCGGTGCTCATCCAGAGACTGCTCAGCTTGGACCTCACCCGCAGCAGACTGGAGCAGGTCGATCCGCGAGTGTATATCCCGTGCCAGCACTCCTGCTACGACAACTTTTCCGACATTTACGCCTCCGCGACACTGAAGACCCGCTTTAGATTCCAAGTGGCACCCTTCTTCTTGAAAGTGGTGCCCTGGTAGCGGCAGGCAAACTATGCTCGAAGAGGAACCAGAGAACCTAAGGACTGGAAAAGCAAGGAACCAGAAAACCTAAGAACTGGAACTTAGATGGGTACCTTAGCGGAGTGATCCCAGGAGGTAGACCACTCCTAAGGGGGGGAGAGTTGTGCCCGGAGGCACAGCGTGAGCTGATATGCCTATGCGTCCGTATGTGTGTCATCGGGGGTAATCTGGGATTGGCACGATGACAGTGAAATTGGGCTTGAAATCACGATGAGAATGAATACCAGATGTCCGGGGTATGACAGTATGATGACACTATGACAGTATGACAGTATGACACTATAGTAGTATGACAGTACTGTGGGGGGTGTCATCGTGGAACTCAGTCAGACCCTCGAAGAATGGTCAGATTCGCATCGGGGTTGAAAAGACAATGAAATCGAATATCAGATATTAAGGTTATGACAGTATGACAGTATGACGCTATGACAGTATGACAGTATGACAGTACAGTAGTATGACAGTACAGTAGTATGACAGTACTGTGGGGCAGTCATCGTGTCAGCCTGTCGGCATAACATCTGAATCGAGAATGACGAATCGGAATTAGAAATGAGATCGGATCGGGAACTGAACGTTGAGCCGAAGTGTGACATCGGCTCTCGAGTGGTTGACCCTGCAACCTGAGTGACGAGTGAATAAGTAGAGCACTTGAGAAGTGTTTAGCCTTCAAAACTCGGAACCGAATTATCGTTTGTACCTCAATCTGGCCCTGATCCAGTATATTACAAAATCCGAATTGTGTACCTTTGCACGTTCAATCAAAAACATATTTCCGAGCATCTGTCGTAGTGCCCCAGGCACACAGGTTCAATGTTGATGCGATGATATCCACCTTCAAACCGTTCTGGCCTATGGCCAGCCGGAAGATCCTCCTGGAAAATATCTGAAAAGTCGTCCCTGATACGATCACGTGCTGTTGTGACCTCTGGGTCTTCCATGGTAGTGTCTGAGTCAGCAGCTGCCATGACCAATTCACCATCGACCTCTGAGAGAAAAAAGAGATAAGCTACGGCTTCTTCAGCCGACCCACTGGACCGTATACGTCGCAGGTGCTTCCTCATAGTGGTGGCACTGACCAATTCCATTTCAGGAAGGCCATCTGAATCTGGAGTTTCTTCAACTCTGGATAGAACTGTACGAACACTGGAACCTGATGAGTGTGTCTTGGTGATCGGCATGTTCTTGGACTGAAAGTCAATATGTGGGTTCCTCCTCTCCAACCAATCCTGTCCCAGGATGACTGTGAAGGGTTTCATGTCAATAACATAGAGATCTACTGAATCCTTATACTTACCCAGCGTAAATGTAGCATTGGGAAGATAGGATGTACAGGGTAATTGCCTTCCTCCAGCCAACCCCACTGAGAATGATGATGAGTCTGTTGGTGATATACCAAGCAGAGAAGCGAACTGTCTGTCGATAAATGACGATGTAGCTCCAGGATCTACCAAAATGTGAGTACTCTGTCCATATACTTTCCCTTTATACAACAACAACTTCTTCCGTGATTTTAGCTGTGCTGTCTGTGATTGCATCTGTGCGATGTGTTCTGAGGGAGTATCCATCTGCTGGAACTGAAGTGTCAGATTGGATACTGTAGGACTTCTGAGATACTCTCAACCCGGCCACTTGCTTCAGTGGTATGCTCAGGCTGATCTATCGGGGAATCCTCATCACTGGTACGTGTGCAGTACCTGGAGAGTTTCCTTGAGAAGCTGGAGCTGAAGCCGGAGCTGGAGTTGCAACTGCTGCATTGATGCGCCGCTCTGCTGATTCTGGAGCTCCTTAACCAGGGTGTTGACTGTTTTTACGAGTTTGTTAGACTCATTTTTACCACCCTGATTATTCTGCTGCTGCTGTCCTCTGTTCCGATTGTAATTAGGATTAGGAGCTGGAGGATTGCCTTGTATGGCTTTTCCATCTGCTGTGCTGGTGGCGAAGCAATCCTTTTTGGTGTGACCTGGACGACCACAACGCTGACAAGATTGGGAAGGAGATGATGCTGATCCTTTTCCTTTTCCTTTTCCCTTGCCTTTCCCTTTGCCTTTCCCTTTATTCTTTTGGGAATTTTGGTTGGCCTGATTCTGATTGGCACGATTCCGATTGCCTCGGTCATATGGCTTATTGCCACGACCTTCATCATTTTCCTTTCTTACTGGACCTCCTGACTGTTCCTTCTGTCCCCTATAATGTACTGTATGGTCTCTGCCTGCTTCGAATGAACTACATAATTCAAATCAAGCAGAACCTGTGTGGTCTGTGCCCACGACAGGTTATTCCTTTCATCATCCGTAAGGAATCTATGATGGAACTGTTTTTTGAGGTCTGAATCCATATTGCTGACAAACCTATCCTTAATCAGGACATCCTCCAAGTCAGCTGATGCTAACGAAGCCAGTGACGTGAATATACGTAGGTAATCCGAGAATGTCTGGTTGCCCTGCTGTAATGCCATCAAATGTTTTCTGGCAACTGACTTCTTGTGGGGATTCCCGAACTGCCTGAGGAATGTGGTCCTGACATGTTCATATGTGGCATCAGGTGTTTTAGCCACGACATGAAAGAAATGTATGTCATTATTCTGGAGGAAAGTGAGAAAGACTGTGATGAGATCCTTGTCTGCTGCTCCTGGATATGTGAACTGGAAATATCTATCCACTGTCTCAATCCATACCTCTGCATCCTGTCCGACTCTGTATTCCTTAGGTGGATTCATTTTCACCTTCGGAACGAGTGCTGCTGGAACTGTTGCTGAGTGTATCTGACCATCATCTGGGTCTGTGAAGACAGGTGGAGCATGATCCTCCGTATATTCCTCATCTGGTTCCTGAGGCTCTGTCTCTGGATCTCTATATCGACTCATGTCGGGTTTCATTCTGCTGATGGCATCGAAGTACCCTATCTCATCATACCGGGTCTGAGTGTCAGCATAACCAGTTAACCATTTTGGAACTTTAAATCTGCTGAAGGAATCATATGAACCCAGGATGTCAAAGAACCAATTGGACGGATCTGCAGGTATCTGTGGTATTTCTGACATCTATAAAAAACAAACACCACACCAACAAAACCTTCAAAATTGGATGTGTGTGTGTGTGTGTGTGTGATATATATATATACATGTATTATGTTTGTACATTGATATAATGAGGTGAAGTATATATATATACATGATTCCACCTTCTTCCCCCCTCAAGGAAGTGTGATAATCATAGGCAGTTGTCAAGTGCCTAATACCTCATCAATTAGCATGCAATCCTTAAAGGAGGCAGCTGCACAGTTCTTGGGATGTTGCCCCACAGTTCTTGGGTTGTTGCCCGAAGTATCAGTCATGCATATGCTGATTTCAGCATGACCATTATGCCAAATACAGTGTCTGAGGTGTATATTACACCCCTAGGTGTTACACACGAGATTTTTAGGGTGTTACACGCGATGTGAAGTGTGGCATTATTTTTTCCGGGTACCTTAGTAGGTATAAAATGGATTTCCGCGAAAAAAATTGGACTCAAATTTTATTTTTGAAATCTTCCGCCAAGCATTCTTACCCATTTTTGCCATTTTTGGCTTATATATGTATATAAGTCCCAGTGTATACTGTGATGTATACATCTTTCACAACTCTGTAATATATCTCACTTGCACACACGAAATTGAATTTAATATTTTTCATGGTGTTCTGTGAAGATATGTGCATGGTCATTATTTGGGGTTTTACTGATTGAAACCCATGATAAACAGACCAAACCCTAATATATATATATAGATTTATCAATAGTGACTTGAAGTCACTTAAGTGATATGTCAGATAATTTATCATTTACTTAGGCATATGGCAGTGCACTGGAAGGTTGTCAAAATGATACCTCCAGTCTCTAAGTAAATCAGAACAATGCTTGAATAATCAGAGCGGTGTCTGTTTAGTAACCTCTATCAGCTACACCAGTGTCAAGATGAATTCTGATCTGCGAGATTTACTGGGATATGCATTGAAGTGATCAGGTTCTGAATCAACTGTCAAAATGCGCATAGTAGATGATGGTGTTGCTCCAGCGATAGAATGAAAGGGCATGGACAGTGCTCAACAGTGACCAGCTGTTTTTTAGCACTGTATATTGCCTTCGGGTCTGGAGATATTCTCCATGATCCAGCCCTTCAGCATGTGGTTTGATCCTGCTCCCTTATCTATCGCCATCACTGACATCCCACACGCACATGTGTTTGTGGGATGGCATCTATGCATTATACATGGGATGTTGATATTATACATTGATCATGTACACTTATTGACTCAGTGTAATGTTAGTATATCTACAACATGTATTAACATAAATATTAGTGTGAGTACTGTTATATATAGTTTTATAGTGATGGTATACTCTGATGTGATCCCATCAGATGGTATACACAGTGACTATATATTGTACATGTAGTTACTGATTGCGTACACTTAAGTAAATTGATATAGATTAATCATACAGGTTTGTCTGTATACCAATCGACAGCATATCGCCAGTTTAATGTATATCAATATAGTTAGTATACTGCTGTAATCCTGTACATCTCATCATAATGAATGGTGAGTTAAATGATAAATTTTCACAAGTAGCTCCGATGAGTATCCAACTTGATTAACAGGAGAACAGATGTCCAATCCCAAATCCTCCGTCATGGAACACCTGAGCTAATTCCTGTCTTAACAATCAAGACTGGCATCTTATACTACTTGGGTTTTCAATGTAGCACTGGACTTGCAAGTTCTAGCAACATGCCACAGTAAATATGGGCATGTATAACAGTATGCACAGCCGCTATCGTGATCAGGCTGTATGTGTGTATGTCAAGCAATAATGCATGGATGTATGTATACCAAGCACCGTAGTAGCAAAGTATTTATGCATATGTATGTATACTGGATTTATACATGTGATCAAGCTGATTTTTATCATAGTATAGCTCGTGCACACAATCACAGTATGCTATGTGATAGTGATCTGTGATAAGTGTGATAAATGTGATAATTTTGTCACTGATCTGTGATAAGCGTGGTACGTGTGATAAATGTGATAAATGTGATAATTTTGTCACTGATCTGTGATAAGTGTGATAAGTGTGATAAATGTGATAAATGTGATAAATGTGATAATTTTGTCACTCACTGTCAATCACAGCATGTTGTTATTTACAGGCTGTCACTCGCATATTATCACAGCATTTATGTGTATAACGATGACGATATCGCACACACGATCTCTGCACAGCATGTGCGTGTATAATGATGATGGTGTCGCACACACTATTTCTGCGCAGCATGTGTGTGTATTGTTGGGCCTCATTTTATCATGCGCCCATCTGTCGCTGTATGCGCCCACTAGGTGCGATATTGTACGATCATCGAGATTATACACACTATGTATGCGCGTGATACGAATTGTGTATGTCGCAGCCAATCTGCATACTGATGCATGCGTCGCACTGCGACAAGCTATAATCATCGCACATTTGCGTCGCACGGTATGAAATATGATCACCGCACATCTACGTCGCACGGTGTGAAGTTTGATAATCGCACATCTGTGTCGCACGGTACGAAGTATGATCATCGCACATCTGTATCGCACGGTACGAATTTTTATCATCGCACATCTTCTTGTATACTGTACGGGTCGCGCGGTACAATTGCGAATGTCGCTGTCGCTGATAACGAGATTATGTGCATCTCTGTCGCAGTTGATGAGATTATGTGCGCTGACGCTCATTTTTATATCCCTACAGATCTGCAACTCTTGGGAAAGCTTTCCATAGGCATGTCATCCCTGTGCCCACCCTATGCCCGCCCTTGGGAACGCTCGGGAAAATCAGGAAATATTTTCCAAAGGCTTGGAAAGTTTTCCATAGGGTATTTCCATAGGGATACCCCCTTTTGGAGTTTCCATAGGGTTTCTATAGGGCTGTATGCCTATGGAAAAGGACGTTCCATAGGCATGGAAGGCCGTATAATCACCCTATGGAAAAGTAAACATTTCCATAGGATGACTATAGGCATAACCAGGACTATGGAAAACCCTATGGAAAATGTAAACCCTTCCATAGGGCGGCTATAGGGTATAGGCATAGGGGGCCGATGGAAAGCCCTATGGAAAATATAACTTTCCCATACGCTTTCCATAGGCATGTCCAAGGGCGGGCGTAGGGCGGGCGTACGGATAGCGCACCTATGGAAACTTAGCGTATACTATGAGTTTTCCACAAGGTTTTCCATAGGGCGGGCATTACGATAGTACACCAATGGAAATGTACAATTCGCCCTGCGTATTCTCGGGAATAAAGTCGTAATTCCATAGGGCCTTCCATAGGGATGCCATAGGTATGGTAGGCCTATGGAAACGTATAATTCACTCTGCGTATTCTCGGGAATATCAACGTAATTCCATAGGGCTTTCCATAGGGCCCCCATAGGGATAGTATACCTATGGAAATATACAATTCATTATGCGTATTCTCGGTCAATAAAGACGTAATTCCATAGGGGTTTCCATAGGGTTGGCTATAGGGATAACACAGGGTGAGCATGCCGTAGGTATACTCCTGATACAGGTGGCAAAGTCGATACCTATAGTATTCATATGGAATACGTTTCCACACGTATACCGTACGTATGGAACCGAGTTCCATAGGTATAGCCAGCCTATGGAATGAGCTTTCCCAGGGGCGAGCCACCCAGTGGAAAGGTCTTCCGTAGGTATACCATCCGTATGGAAACATGTTTCCCAAGGGATACCGTACCTGTGAAAGGGTTTCCATAGGTATAACCATTCAGGTTTCATAGGGTGAGCATAGGGTGATGATTCATGATATATCCAGGCTTTCCATAGGGCTTTTACTACATATATACATATTAATATACAGAATAATTCCATCTATGAAATGAACAAGTTATTCGTCATGTAAGTCGCCCACAAAATCTACATGCCTATCTAGTATGAGCATCATCTTGTCTTTATCATATCTCCATGGTGGATCATTGAAACCGAGTTTGTGCTCGCCGAGATAATATACCAACCTATTTGCATCGGGTCGTCCAGCTGGAATTCTCTTGGTCGTGATGAACCGGTCAAAGTTCCATGGAATGGGTACAATGCACACCAAGCACTCAATCTCAAATGCTTGGATGAAAACCTCGGAAAGGTCCCATGGCAAGTCCGACCTCAACATCATATTGTTCGCCACGGTATCTTGAAATGCCGCCTTCAATGGAAACCATCTTACTTTGAGGAAAACCAATTGTTTCCTGCCAACCGGGATGCTATAAATTTTCAGAAGCTCGCCGTACCCGCAACACATACTTTCCAAAGGGTGAGCATAGGGTGGGCACAGGGTGGACATAGGGCGGCTATAGGGCGGACACAGAGTGGGAAAGCTTAACTCGTAATCATAGGGAGGGTGTAGGGTGGTCGTAGGGTGGGCACAGGGTGAGCATACGCATGATCTATGATATATGTTACGGTATAGGGATGTTGTAGGGCGAACACAGGGTAGGCATAGGGCCAATATAGGGCGAACATAGGGTGGGCATCGGATGAACGACCTGTCTTCATGGGCATTCAATCCATTTACTGGGGTATCAAAGATTGCCTTTATGTATCGTTGACAGGTGGTGAGGTGGCGGTCGGCGGATCGCGTACGAAAAGTGTCTCGTCCGACTTTCACGTGCCGACTCTTCATCACACCGTCCATGTAGACATAACAACGCTCCTTGGTACTCAAAGGACGACATTCCCTCGTCAACCGGTTCAACCGCCATGTCTCCGGATCTTGGATGACGGGTCGTGGCATGATCCGCCGTTCTCTCAAACTCAATCGCTTCCATTCAGCGAGTTTGGTGTCAAAGTCGTTTTGCAGGAGCTGGGCCCATGGGCAATTCGTGCGCATATACTTCCGTATACCTTTTATGTCACCTGTGGGTGATCAATGGGTGGGCATAAGATGGTTACGAATTTCAAAGGGTGGGCATAGGGGAGGCATAGGGTGAGCACAGGGATGGAATATTTCTTTTCAGCTCCAAGGGTGGGCATAGGGCGGGCATATGGCGGGAAAGATTTCCATTGGGTGGGCACAGGGCGGACATCTACTGCAAAGGCATCTAAGGCACTGCGTACCTTCATCCAAGGTTATCGGTGTTTGCTTGCCAATCACCTCCACTCGTCGCTTTTGTGGCCCAGTGTATGGTGCAACCTTCTCATTAGATATTGAAGCATATATGCCACGGACTAGCATCAGCTGTTTTTCTAGCATCTGACCTGCGACATACATAACACATAAACAAACGTACAGTGCAGCCAGACGTTTCCATACCTATGTTCTCCCTATGGAAGAAGCTTTCCATAGGCACGGTATACGTACGGAACCGATACATAGTAAAGGCATAGGGTAAACATAGGGTGGGCATAAGGTGGGCATAGGGCGGGAAACTTTGAGATTCCCATTCCCTATGGTGATCACAGGGATAGCATAGGGCGGACGTAGGGTGAACATAGGGTGAGTCTAGGTATACATACCGTTCATGTGAAACGTAGTCACAACCGGCAGATCGTCGTTCTCCGCGGGTGTAGTTATCTTCCATGATACCAAGAGCTCGGCCATCTCTGGTATCAAATATAGCATCGGCAGGAGTTCGTCCAAGCGCCAAAACCTAAATACCTTGTACGGCTTTCCCGGAATAAGCCGTCCGTTACGTCGAGAGCTGGGGTGACACCGAAGTTTGTGGCAATGGAGGCACTGGGTAAGGTCGTCATGCCGGCCCGGAGTGAAGATCATGCATTCATTCCTGCAAACGTCGGCGGTATGGTACGGCAGGGCAAAATCCTTCCACATAGACAAAGCTTGTTTGAAGGAGGTCGGGAAACCATTTCCGTCTCTGATTGCCGATGATGTCAACGTTGCCAATCACCGTTTGCCGCATGAGATTGAAGATTTGATCAAACATGGATTGGGTAGCATTGTGCTCGGATTTCGTTTCCAGCAGATCAATGACAAGACGATGCATTGTTGAAACCTTCTCGGCATAGACGTGATCAACGACCTGTGAAATCACGAGAGGCATCCCCAACTTTACAGGAACTGCAAAATAAAAAAAAGGCATTTCCCTCCGCATGTCCACCCTATGCCCGTCCTATGCCCACCCTATGCCGACCCTATGGAAACATCCAATGCTTTCCATAGGCATGCCTACCCAGTGAACCACCTATACCCGCCCTTGGGAATGCTCAGGCCCACCCTATGGAAACATTCCATGTTTTCCCAACCTATGCCCGCCCAATGCCCGCCCTATGCCCACCCACTGGAAACGTCCAATGCTTTCCATAGGCATACTTACCCAGCGCTCTACCTACACCCGCCTCTGGGAATGCCTGTTCCCACCCTATGGAAACGTTCAACGATTTCCCAACCTATGCCCACCTGTTGGCATACGTACGCCCACCCTTGGGAAATACAGAAAGAGGGGTACCTCTTGGTTATCCATATCCTCATCGTTGGCAGCAGGACTTAGGAGACGGGCACAATGTTCTTCCAACTTTCTCAAATGATCCTGGAGAATTTCGTCCGCTTCTGCATTGGCATCTTCCATGTCATCATCACCTCCAAGGGAACCACCATCACCACCATTACGGTCACCCCGTCATCACTTGAAGTATCGTCTTCACTACTACTTTCCCCCATGTATACCGCTCCTTGCCATCTCTTGTATAGCTTCGTATGTCGTTGTATCGTTCGAAGAGGTTTTTCAACTTGTAGTCGGCACACGGTGCAAGGACATGGTGGCATGTCGACCCCGTGGTTGTTTAATACTGGCCCACAACACACCATCCATACCAGCACGCATGACTACTTGGAACCGTTGCTTCCTTTTTAACTTTTCATTTGCTAGGCATAGGGTGATCATGAGGTGGTCATAGGGTGGGCGTAGGGTGGGCATAGGCATGGAAACAATACGATGTGTTCCATAGGGCGGTCCGCCCAATGACATCCCTATGGAAGGTGTTCAATACCTTCCATACCATGAACGTAGGGTGGACATAGGGTGGACATACGTTAGGAATGCTGTATTCTGGTTCCATAGGGATGCCCACCCTATACAACCTATGGGAAAATAACTTGAATTTTCCATAGGGATATTGGGTTGATATTCTATGAACGGTCGAGGTGTTAACCCTATAATAGTGGCGTCCGTAGGGCTGGAAATAATTACACAGGGATGGAAAAACCCTATGTAAAACCTATGGGAACGCATTTCCATTGGCTTTCCATAGGGCAAAAACCTTTCCATAGGGCACTTTTAAATCCCCTATCTGAAAATCGTATGGAATGGCTCTGGAAAATTTGCCACAGGCCCCAATGGAAATCGTTTCCACAGGGTGATCATAGGTTGGCTCACCCCATTTTCGGGATTCCATAGGTAATTTATAGGGATGGAATCAAAAAAATGAAAAATAGGGCAGGTTAAAACAGGCCCTTTTTGGACCCTACAACAGCAACACGCCGCACTTGGAAAATGCCTATGGAAAATGCAGAATTACACTGTTAAGGAATGCCACAGAGATCATCCCTATGATAGTGGCGTCCATACCTGTGGAATGGCCTGGAAACAGGTTAAAAAACATCACCAATGTACCCTATGGAAAATCCGGAGCCTGTGGAAAAAGTGGTGTGCCCTATGGGAAATCCAGAGCCTATCCCTATGGAAACCCCTATGGAAGACCCCCTACCGCCGCCAAAAACCCCCCAAATAAAATGAGCCTGTTCGATCACCCCCAAGAAAACAAACCATTTGTTCACTGACGAGGGGGGCAAAAAAACAAAATTGCGGCCTGTATGCGCAATTTTGGCTAGTCGAGATTTTATTTCTGGAACTTCAAAAAAAATCGGGATCTCATAGGTTCGATTGAGACTGAGAACGACGGCCACCTCTAGACCATTACGAAGGGTTGATTACATTTAATCCCAGTTTAAATTTTATAAGTCGATTATCTCCGATGCAATGTCACTGAGAGTCTGAGACATCGCATCGTCATCATCGTCGTCATCGTCGATCGTGCTCGCATGACGAGTCGATCCGATGTGACTTCTGAACGGCAAAGTTTTTGAGCACTTCGATTTTTCTGAACGGTCAAGTTCAAACTCACGTTATTGCACTCTTCACAGTTCGCCGTCAGCAATGTTGCAGCAGCCTCGCCAGTGAGTTGCGTGCTGTGATATTTTTAATTCTCACAGGTTGCAATATGGCACTGGTTTGCAGTGCATGTTTTGGTTATGCGTGTGTATTATTTTGTGTGTGCTTCGCGCGCTCATACTTGGCATGCGTGAAACTTTGACTAGGAGTGAACGGGAAATTCCCGCGAGTCCTTTGCACTCGAAATAGTTGGTTCAAATCCAACTCACTCCACATCCCCCTTTTACTTTCCTTTGCTTCTTTCGTTGACGACTGCTATTTTCTTTCTTCTTTACTAAACGTTAGTTGGTTGGTTTCGTTTTTCAGATCCGCTGAAAACGTTCGCGTGGCGAAGTCATATTAGGTTTTCATCTCGCGTTCATATTCGCATTTATTTGAGGTTGCTCGGTTGTTAATTATGTTTTCAATAAAGGTTTATTTTGTGCGTTTCCGCTTTTTACTAAGTGTTGGCTCTTTACTTTCCTTTTCAGATTGGCTGTTTTCGAGGAGGGCGAAATGGAGGAAATCGACCGCCTCGAGTACAACGTCAACTTCAAGCATCCCTTCAAACATTCTAGGTTGATAAGTCCTTTATGTTTTCAATAGAATATTCTTTTGTGCGTTTCCGCTTTTTTACTAAGTGTTGGCTCTTTACTTTCCATTTTAGATCGGTTGTTTTGGAGCGAAGCGAGATGGAGAAAATCGACGGCCTCGAGTACAACGTCAACGTTTAGGTTGGCATCTTGTAAATAGAAAGAGCACGAGAAGAACATTATTTTGCGTATTGTAAATAGAAAGTGCACGAGTAGAACATAATTTTGTGTATTCGTTGGTATGATAAAATTTGATAGTCCCATTCGTATTCCTTTCTGCCTAGCTAGATACATGTTAATCGTAGTAAAGATGCTCGAGTATTTTGTTTATCTCGCACAGTGGAAACATAGTGAACACACTGCATGTTGCTAATGTGCAATATGTATGCTACACAGTCAGTGCTACACGTACAGTATCCCTATACTTGCCCCACTATTGTGCCTATGGAAAGTAAATATTAATTAAGTTCCATACGTATAGCATCCCGATATTATCCCTATATCGTGCCTATGGAAACCATATATATCTACCGGTTCCATACCTATACTATGCCTATAGTAAATAGTTTCCATACGGATAACATACGTAGGGAAAGATGTTTTCCATACCTATAATATACGGTTTTCATACGCATGGTATCCCTGGGGGAAAAGCTTTCCGTAGGTATATATAGTACACCTGCGGAAAATGCTCTCCATAAGTATAATAACCGTATGGAATATGAATTCCATAGGGCGGGTCACCCTACGGAAAGCGTTTCCATAGGTATACTCCTGATGCTGTTAACGGAATCATACGTATAATATCCGTATGGAATACCTTTCCATAAGTATACAGCACGTATGGAATTGTGTTTCCATAGGTATAGCCATCCTATGGAACAATCTTTCCCAAAGGTGAGCCACCCAGTGGAAAACCTTTCCATAAGTATGTCGGCCGTATGGAAACCTATTTCCCAAGGGACGCTAAGTGTATGGGCCCGTCTTCCGTACGCATAATGTCCGTATGGAAAGATCTTTCCCAGGGGATACCATACCTGTGGAAAATGTTCCATAGGTATATCGACCGTATGGAAGATTGCTTCCCAAGGGATACTACGCCTATGTAATTCGCTTCCATAGGTACACCGTCCGTATGGAAACAAGTTTCCCAAGGGGTACCATGCCTGGGGAAAAGATTTCCATAGGTATGACCTATTAGGTTCCATAGGGCCAGCATAGGGTTATCATAGGGATGGAACAGATCCGTGTGTTTTCCCACAGGGTTTTCCATACGGCTTTCCATAGGAAGGCTATAGGGATGACATAGGTACGGAAAGCGCTTGATATTCCAGGACTTTCCATTGGGTTTCCATAGGTTTTTCCATACGATATTTTCCATACGATTCCTTCCATCCCTATGGAAAACGTTCCATAGGTATGGACGCCACAATCATCCCTATGGAATGCCTTGGAAAACCCTATGGAAAGCACAATCACCCTATGGAATGCCCTGGAAAATAAAGAAAACCTTCCCAAGGGTGAGTATAGGGATGGAAACTCAAAATTTTTGTTTTCGAGATAACCTCCAGTATCCATTTTCCCTTTTCCATAGGGCTTTTCCATAGGGTTTTCGCCCGTTTCCATGCCTATGGAAAGCTTTCCCAAGGGTTGCAGATCTGTAGGGTATGCGCGCTTAATTCTCGCACATCGTACCGTACCCTGCGATTATTGACAACATACATATCTCGTGCGCACACCTCGTCGCAGTATATGCTGTATGCGATTTATGTCGCGCCGATAATTTTATTGCACAACTCCGCTGATCGCTGACGATGTATTGAAGCGAAAGCTGTCGTGTATGTGCAGATATTCGACGGTATATATGCGAACTCTGTCGCGCCGTATACAAATCAATATACGAATATGTGTCAAGTCTGCTGCACTTGAGTTCTCGTTCTTCGCCTGAGCGGAGGATACCAATGTCAGGGCTCGCTATGCGAACGCTATGTTGACGCGGCTGCTATTGAACAGTAACAGCCAAAAGTAATATTATGGTGGGTTATGAGTGCAACAGTCTGGTGACCAGAAGTGCTTGCTTGAGCCCAATGCTCCTCATATACTTCCAGTGCCCTCACACATCTCATGCGTTACCACCATCGGGTTGTGAACCCGAGAGCACTGGGTGAACTTCCCGCATCGGCTGGTCGATATAGCCTTTGATGCTCGCATGCTGTTCAGTTCATGCTAGAAGCGAAGACGCGTCTTATCAGGACCCTTCGGTTCTTCAAGACTTGTCTTGCTTCGCCATCTCGATGCCATATACTTGGCCTCTCGATGACAGATGTCACTCACCTTAGGTGGATGACAGACATGACTGTACATGTCATACACACTAGGAAGGCGATTTGTGTTCAAAACTGTTAATGATGTGTTAAAAAATGTTAATCGAGTGTTAAATAGTGTTAACCCCTAAACTGCGGAGGGAATTCTTTTACCAAAAACGATTCTTTTGCAAATTCACTTTTATCATCGTGCATCTCGACGTGTCACGTGTGCACAATAGCATTTACCATTCGATACCCATACATAAACATTTTGGGCCATCACACACACGTAATTTCGGAATATATATCGATATATCGAGAATATACAAGCAAAAATATCGGGTTTTTGGAGATCATGTTTCCGGGAAATGCTCTCTCACGACCAAAACTTCGAGTGTTGGATTTGCCCACGTCCATCAAACTACGAGATTTATGCATGGTTTCAGATATACAACGAGTTTGGGGGGTGAATGTCACTTATATATCGAAATACGTAGCAATATAGGTGAAAAAAACACCAAAAACAAGAAAAAACATTAGATTTTCAATTTTTCCATACTTAAGGCCAGATTTGGTGTTTTTTGGGGAAAAGCTGTGTAGAAAGTCGGTGTATGCTCCACGTGAGATGCGTTGCGGTTTGATATGACAATATACAATAAAACATTTCACACACGTGGCCAATAAAGCATGTAGCACGATTTTATTACGCGTTTTAAAAGCGATTTACATCCGTCACTGGGCTTGGCTAGCCGTGAACCGGTACGAGTCGCCCATTACGTTCAATTTGATAAGTTTCCTGGACACTACGAGCGGATCGAGGCAATTCCAGATCCAGGTAGATACCCGTGTACACACCGTCGTGAGGTACTGTTTTGGAATTGTCTCTAGGGGTATTGGGGTTTCTTTGGTATGTGCGAGCTCGTGTAGAGATTCTTTACCTGGTAATGTTACGAGTCACGCTGGTCAATCCTTTTGGGGACCACTCTAGGGCACCTTGCGTGTGCCGATTACCCGCTCGCTGCCTTGTGCCCGCCGGTACACTTCGTGTTAGTGCATCCCAGCTCCCTATGTCATGGTGATGGTCCGGGCACGGGGCATATGTCGGGATGCAGGTCGATCACACATACCTCGGTAGAGTGGGCTTGCATCGTTGGCAACTCATAAAACTGTGGGGACAAGAGGGGAGAGCCCAGCAGGGCTTTTGGCCAGAGAGTGATTCCGACAGCTTCGGGGAGCACGCCCTTGCACTGTTGAATGACGTCTACGGTGAGAGTCGGCTACAGCATGCTCGGTATGCCATGGTCGGCGAGTGTCCTCTGACACCGGGAGCAAGCTACTTCGAGTTTGCTGGGGTGCCCCGTCCGGGTTGGGCGGTCCCTGAGTTTGGCGAAGGCTTGCTGCGTATACGTGTGTACACCACCCCCATGGACGGCGGTGACTGCCATGGATGGTGGGGTGAGGTAGTGCTCGTCCGTGGTCCGTGGGCACACCCATGCCTTCACTACACTAACGCCTTCCAGTCGTTTTTCGTTACCAGTTTGCACCGTGACCTCACGGATGCCCCCACCGTTGCCAGCCCCCCTGCGGTTGGGGCTGCCTCGAGGGTATTGACACCCACCCAGCTTGGGGAACGTGTGGACGACGTGAATACTGTGTACTCCGCCTTCATAGCATGGCGTGGCTACGTCCGTCTTGCATGCTGTGCCATGTGCGGCCTGCTGGCTGCTAATCGAAAGTGGTGCCCGTGCTGACGTGTAGCGTACTGCGGCCCTAGCTGCCAGCGTGCTCACTGGAGAAGCCACACGCCAGAGTGTGCGTGGAAGACGACGGCCGCCAATAGCCAGGGAACTCGACTGGGCCTTTAGAGCAGCAGACTGGCATCTTACCACTTAGGAGGACCGCCCCCCTATCTAGCTGTAACAAAACACTTTTATATGAAGATAGTAATCTCCATTTGCCTGGTGGCCGTGTGCTGCCTACTCGATGATGTTCCGGTAGCGATCGATTGATGTCTTGCGTGATTCGTAATATCCCTGTGCACGCGGATGTCATGGTTTTGCGGTGATAAAACTTCGTTATGATAAAACTTCGGACCCGCTGTATTGCATTGAATTTACCCGCTCGCGCTGGGGTGTGATGTAGGATCTGTGCATGTTGCCCGACTCCGCGATTTCATCCAATTCGGACGACACACGCCTTTGGGTTGATATGACAACATACTGGCAGCGAGTCGGCCGAACGTTCGTCAGAATCCGCCGAATGCGCCTTGCACCTGGCGCGGTGGGGAACCACATGACACTCCTGTTTCACGGACACACGTGGTTGGACAACCCAACATCGAGTGGGATGCCAATTAACACATGGGGGCTTCTGCGCACACAAAACGCAGCCCTAGAATTCGCGGAGAGGTACCTGTTGAACGTCCCGCCTGGGTTGGGACCTGATAACGCCGCGCGCCTTATGTTGGGACAGCGTGTGGGCACTGTGTGTTCTCGCGAGGGGCTCCTCCCATGTCGGCAAGGGTTGTTCCTGGCCCTTGTGCTGACCACGGTGCGCACGATATTCCGGTTTGTACACGATTGGCGCATGCAGGGTGAGAGACATGGAAACATCATTGTGTGCGGTGAGTTGTACCCTCGGTGGTCGCGCGAAAGTTGGAAAACCGGTCATTTCCCTTCGGTTACTGTCATGGAGTTCGTGGGGTGTCTTCCAGGGGGGGTGGTTTGGAAGGTGCGGGGGAGATCCTCGTGTTGTCGGATACCTCGGGGAACCCGTTCGAACCGGTAATGGTACGCACGGGATGCAATGTTTCGCAGTTTGCACCGTTGGTGACATTTCGACTGTCGAGCCTGTGCTCGGAAAACGCACACGGAGAACTGTTGCGGTACTACCGATATGTGATGTTTCGTGCGGATGATGGGCTTGGATCGAGGGCGGACGCGCAATCGCACGCGCACAAGTGTTGGCGCACGATACTGCACATGGAGGAAAAGTGTTCACAGCCTGCTGTAGCATCGCGCAACGGAAAGAAACGGGATCCCTGTGCGCAATGTGGGGCGGACCGGCGGGCTGTTGTCGGCGGACGGAAGTTCTACAAGTGCAGCAAGTGTCTCTCCGCGGTGTATTGCGGCGAGGAGTGTCAGAGAGCACACTGGGAATCTACCCACCACCGGGAGTGTAAGGCGCTGGCGGAAGCTCAGTGGGTTGGACGGAGCACCGAATTTGTGCGCTTGTACACCGGGCATATGTGACCTCTTGATCGAGGTTCCCTACTTGCAAAACCATTTTATTCCGTATTATCAACAGCCTTGAGAGCGCCGTGCTGAAGCGTGGAAGCGTGGTGGGCCCATAACCTATTAGATATATGGGTTAGCTGTAATATATATAGCTAGTTGATATAAACCCTGAGTTGAGGGTTACAGGATCAGAGCGGTAAAAGTCCCATTGATAAAAGTAGAGATAACATAAATACCTAACGGGTGTTTCCCGTCTACTGGTGACGGTCACCCAGCCTACAATAGGAAGTGACAGGTGACAGATTAAGTTGCCGGTGTCTCACATCCAGCAGGTTATGACCATCACGATAGCGGAAGATTGAATACCGAAAACCGCCTTGATGTTAGTAGTGTGCCGCAATGTGGGGTCCCAGCAATATGATCTCGGCGAAGCCCTTAACACCTAAAAGGCGAATTGGTTTCCGTATGTTAATCAGCTTTTTTGCACACCCATAACGATTGTGTACATTACTCTCACTTGCGGCGCTTGTATGCGGCCCATGACATATCCCCACCATCTAGACACGTCCGCCCCCGACCCACTCCAAGGTCTCACGCACCCTAGATCTCGGAATATCGCCGATGATATGCCTTAGAAGCTCTGGAATTTCTCTGGTCACTGCTCATTTCGTATGGTGGCATATGGCCCGGCACCAATGTACCCACGACTTGCGGCACGTGTGTGCGGCCCATGGCATATCCCCATCATCATCTAGACACATCCTCCAACTCACTTCAAGGTCTCACGCACCCGAGATCTCGGAATATCGCCGATGACATGCCCTAGAAGCTCTGGAATTTCTCTGGTCACTGCTCATTTTACGGTGGCTGCCACCTCCACAGAACGCTTTCATAGCTTGATGTAGGCATATCGAAATCATATTATGCGACAATGTATACAACCCGTAGGTCATATTCGTTCAATTTGCGCGAAGAAGGGATGAACTTACATATTGTTAGCTCTAGTGACGGACGGTTTAGTGAGCGCGTGCCACCTGCAAAAAGTTAATCAGCTTTTCAGTATGACGAACTCGCCTTTTATGTGTTAAGCCATTTTGATGAGCAGATGCGCCAAGCGGTGTTTTAACTATATATATGTGCGTGAGGACGCTTCCCAGGTGAAGGCGAAGGCGCCAACATGCACTGTCATGCGCGCATATTAATGCGTTAGCGCCAGAGACCCCTGTCGAGGAAAGACCCCCCTTAGTGGGTGTCCACTACCCGGCCTTAGGTACATCCGATGTACCTAAGGCCCCTTGGGCATTTTCATGCCTAAAACCATCGAAATCATCATCGGTGAGTTTGTGGCCGATATATGTTAGTCTAAAGACGTCCCTTGAGGGTATAAACTATATGGTATATGGCATTTGTCACCTTACGGTGTATATGTGGTAGGCCGCGCGTGGGCAATTTTCAGATTTTTGCCATTTTTGAAAACTCGAGATTTTAGGTACATCCCTTAGGTACATCAACTTTAAAGCACCTACAGGGTAGGTAAACGAAGACTTTCGATGTAGGAAACTGTATGATGTTGTAGATATTCCTATGAACCAACTACTATTACTTGGGTTGCCACTTAAAGCTAATATAACGAATTTGTTTGATCACCGGTCGGATACAAAAAAATATACTGACTGTTGTACTCATACTCATGTACTGACTGTTGTATGTTGTAGTGATATTTTTGTATCACTCCGTTGAAGTATTCAGCAACGCCAGACTTCACCCTTTCAGACTCGTGTTTCCATTTCGAGTTGAAAGCAACAGCGTGGACTTTTACCTCACAGCCTTCGAGGAGCCTACCGCGCGCCTCCCTGCGACACGTCGCCTTCGCCATATATAGAGCTCCAGAACTCACTCGAGGCCTATCTGTTTATCGATTACAAAACCCCGTGCTGCGTCAGTTCGCTTTAATTAAACAGCAAGCTATAATTACGGGGGATATGGTATTTTAAAAAATACCCGCGGGTGTTTAATTACAGATGGTTGGGCCCATGGTTGGGCCTAGTTTCTGAAAACCTTGCGCGAGGGTGTCGGCGGTCAAGAAACAGAACGGTTTGAAATGTTTTTTTTTTCAAAACTCGCTTTTGAGTGATTTTGAATGCATAACCCGATATATATCAATCATGTGGGTGGCAAGTGTGACATATTAAAATGTTCCCTATGGAGTCTTCTCGCCGTAAATTAGGTTCAAGCCGACATATCGATCGTTAATGGCATCGAAACCGCTGGCTTTAGCTTAGGTACATCCCTATGTACCTAAGCCTCTTAGGTACATCCCTATGTACCTAAGCCTCTTAGGTACATCCCCATGTACAACCGGGTATTGGACATGAGAGTATGCAGTATACTAGTGTACTGTGCAATAAGGTGGCGTATACTGAATAATACTGCATGATAATGTAGTAGAAGCATTTGATATAGGTTAATGGGACTTGGCCATGCTGACTAGGATTGGCTCAGGGAGTTGAGTGAATAAGTAATGGCCAAGGCCAAAGACACAGTTGAGTTTTCTAGAGTTATAGCCGGCATGGCAAAAGAGGTCAATGTACCTTAATTCTTATTACAAGTATCTGTAGTAAGCCTAGACATAGCAGTTCCTATGTCTAAAGAGCTGACCTAGCAGTACCTAGGCAGTTAAGTCTTATATAGTGCATAATATAGAACCTTGCACTATATCTGACCCATTAGTAGTCACAAACGAAGGTCTGTTAAGTAGGAGGGTTACAACTGCCTCCCACAATTAAATGCGATACGGAGATTATGAATACGGAACCCAATATAGGGAAAATATCATTACGTTTTCGAGATGAAATTTACGGACTTAAATACAATAACCTGGTATAGCAACCTGTAAGACGATATTGTAAGTATACAATATGCGTAAATGCATTTCAGACTAAGGACTCATGTATATTTTAAAGAAGCCTTTTACATAAAATGGAAGTCATGATGCGTTTTTGAAAGCTATACTATCGGTGCTTTCATGGGACAAATTGAAATATATTGCGATGACCGCCCCCTACACATGACAAAAATTACCCCTAATTAAGGCTAGTCACCATGTCACACACACACACACACACACACATACAGGGCTGGGTGGCTCAGCGAGGCTTAGGGGGTCCCATTCTTCACTAGTGACCTGCGGAGAATCCGGATGAGTGTCCCGAAGTGTGTGCTGAATCCTTTGATCCCCGGCGTGGGTACATAGTACAGTCTTCTGTGGCTACGGGGCGCCAAAGGAGTCGCAAGGATACGCATACACACACACACACACAAACACAGGCAACTGTGGGGATGGGACTCCAAGTAGGAACAGTGCGGCGTGACAGTTACAGCGCAAGTGTGGAGCGCATTGCTGAAGTTCGCGGCCACCTCGCAAGGCAATCAGCGCAAGGGCTCCAGTCACGGGGAGTTGGTGCTGGGGGTAGAGGGCTACATGCGCAACTCGGTGGCGGATGCGCAAGTTTGGATGCGGGCAACCCAGTTTATCATTCTCAGCCCCTTGGGACAGCGCTTGGGCATTCTGGCCATGGCGTGGGTGGGCAAGCTCTCTTGAGATCAGGCTGTAGGGGGAAGCGGGGTGATGTGGGATGTGTGGTAGCTTGGTGGTGAAGGGGTGGCTCGATTGGCGGAGGTGAGCCGGCTCCAGAGACACAGCAGCAGTGCGCCGGCAGGACAGTCGCAGAGGGGCTCAGGTGGCCCAGTGAGGCTCAGGGAGCAGAGGGATGGTCTTACGCATGGGCTTGGTGGTGGAGATATGGCTCGCGCAGCTCGGGGGGCAGGGATGAACCGGCTTCAGGCACAAGGCGGCAGTGCGCTGGCGGTGCAGATGCAGAGGGGCTCGGGTGGCTCAGCGAGGGTTAGGGGGTCCCATTCTTCACTAGTGAGCTGCGGAGAATCTGGATAAGTGTCCCGAAGTGTGTGCTGAATCCTTTGATCCCCGGCGTGGGTACATAGTGCAGTCTCCTGTGGCTACGGGGTGCCAAAGGAGTCGCAAGGATACACATACTGAACGGCATGAGATCGGCCAACAAAAGCCAGCCCACCATCAAGGATACACATACACACACACACACACACATCTACTGAAAATATACCTCGCAAGGATTAATTGGCGCCACGTGGCACCTTCTCAATCGAAATACTTAATCAGCTATATTTTATCACAATAATTGCCTAAAATCCCCACCCTACCCGTAAAGCACGCACAGGATTTCCTATGTTCAAGTTGATTTGCGTGTTTCCTACTAGGACTAAATTCAAAGTAAGATCATACTGCACATAATCAAGATAAACTATCATGTCTACTAATTGTGAGCATTCTACCGCGAATGCATGTCTAATTTCTTATGCTATGATAAATCATGCCGCCAGGATGAATCAACCTAAAATTAATGCATAATGGCAGAACTTGAGCCGCCAAGAACATAAATGAAATTAGTCAGGCTCATCTTCCAGTTCATCCGGTTCTTCCGTTGGGCAATGTGACCTCATGGGAGGTAGGCTTTGTGGCGTCAGCGTCATCTCATACTCACGGCGGATTTGGCTGCCATATCTTAGTAAGCTCCCTGCAGCCAACACCCAATCCATCGAGTTAAAAACACCACTTGTAGACGGATCCACAGAACCATCACTTTGAGAATTCATCCGGCATTCACAACTTTGGTGTCTTACAACTGACCTTTCCAGAGGCCAGCAGGCCAGGGCATTATGCTAGTTTCATATTGTATTTGATTAGGCCATGTCACGTGTGCTTCAGAATAAGCAGAATGCCTGAAACATTCCTTGTGGCACAAATATGAGCCGGCTAGAATAGGGATGCCAAGAGAGAGAGCTGAAACGACTATTGTTTGGTACCAAACAGCACCACGGTGTAAGGATTCAAGTTGAAGGATCTATATGTATCTTTATCGATTCCGACTTTCAAGATTCAGGTAAAATTCTACCAACCCAATTGTGCTTCAGAAAGCGTGCACAGTGCAATGCCATAGAAAAGAAATGGCCGCAGTCCATAGATATCATATCACACAGCTCCGTAGCAAACCTAATCGATCACGGTTACACTTACAGAATTCAACCTGTCGTCAATGTGAACGGTGATAGATTATGCTTGGAATCAAGTGTAACCATTTATCATATGGATGAAAGACAACATGAACGAGTATTGCCTGCCGAAGCAAACGAAAGAAAGCCATTGGACACTGTTAGATCCACGCATACACGCACCTAAAGACATCGTGGATGGTGGGATGCTCGTTGGTGAGTCATGTGAAATAGTAGCCCCATCCCCATGCCTTGGAGGCCAGGCAGGGGGCGTCTGCAGAGAGCTCTCCTCATCCGCGGTGCTAGCTCTGCTCGGAGTTGCCACAGGCCCGATTTCGTGCTGCTCACAACGCCGAGCATCCGCATCAGATACCTGCGCGCCTGCCCCTTCCCGCTCCAGCTCCACCGGGCTAGGACTGGCCCTGGCGGGCTCGAGGCCATTCTGTACTCTACGCTCTGCTTCGACACTGACTGCATCAGCGCCACTGCCACTGCCCACAGTGTGGCCACCCATGAGGCGCTTCGCAGGCGGCGTCGCGGGAGCCACGGGCGCCGCCGGTGACGCTGAATTCTTGGACCGCTTCGCGCCAGCGCGGCTCTGTCATATGCATACCCAGCAGTCCCCGGCCAGAAACCACACCCCTTCCTTAATTAATGCGGCTTCCCTGATCTTACCACCAGAATTATATGCTCCGCCCTCATCCTATTGGGCCCCGACGATTAAGATGAGGCCTCGAAGGCCTCCGTTTTGCTCAGCACTTGCTTCTTCCACCGCGGAGCATTTCGAGCATTTGCACTCCCAATCCAGAGGCCATCCAATGGACGCTCTGTGACATCACCTCGAGGCAGGGACACGCAAATGCAGGGACGGACTAATCAGTGGACGGATATGGACGGACCGATACGAACGGATAAGAATATAGACGAACCCATAATTGATGGCTGGAAACTCAGAGAACACCGAAGATGAGTGCTCAAAGACTGCCAGCCCTCTCATTGGACTGGGCTCCGGGCTGCAAGCGTGGCAGTCCGGAGAAGCCGGACGAGGAGGGCCGTGGGCTGAGAATCTGAGGAGATCGGTTGTGTCCCTCTTAATGGAATCATTGAGCGAGATGCAGCTCACGTGCCGCAAGAAGATCCTCACCCGGCCGTGCTGGCGCCACGCGGGCGCAGGAGGAAGGCAGCACCTGCTGCATGCCGGTGGAGACTGCCCTCAAGGTGGATTGCATCTGCATGAAGCTCATGTGACGCCACTGCTGCAGCACGAGGAGCAGCTCCGCCGAGGTCAGCGCTGGCAGCAGCATGGTGATCAGCCCGCCTAAATCTGCCTCGTCCAGCGCTCCGCGCCCGCTGCTGTCGTACTCTCCAAACACCTGCACCCTTGCCAACACTCATCCTCCTTCACTCCCTAGCTACAAATAGTGCAAATGGCGGCGGGCGCTTTTAGGGAAAAGACAATATTCCCTCCATAAAATCCATCACTGTCCTCATCAGTTTGATTCACTGTGCATGCATTGAGAGGGAGTATCCCCTTCCTCTCAAGTGGCACTGTTTCAAGGGTCAACAAGCATCGCCATATTCATTGCTTGAATTTGGCTGCTGTATCAGAAAAACGAAAAAACCACGCCCTGTTGGGCGTGTGAGTAAATTAATTTCCCAGGCCCTACTCTGGGCCTAGACAAGTTACCAGATGTGCAGATAAGTAAAATTACTTCTCCTATGGCTACGTGTGTGCAGACGAATTGCTAGTTTATCACTAGTTAGCACTAAGATGGGGAAGGATGCTTCTATTACGTGAGCAACAGTTGCACCCACTCCGATCCGGCTGCTGCCTCTTTTGTGTGGGCAAAGGATTCTATTTGTCGATCTGTTTCCGGCAGTTTTGCCCCCCCTGCTTATTTATTTATCGGTGTGCAGAGTCCGACGATGCCGCTGAGGATTTTCTTACTTTCCCCACTGCAGCACGCTGCAAGAGATCCAAGCTATAAAAACCTTTTCAGGAAAAGTGGTTCTCGTGCGCGGCGCTCTCCCCTGTTCTTCTCCACCGGGATGTTAATACCTCATCACACCTTAATACGGCTATTGTGAACTAGTGTCGATTACTGAGAGAAGGGGGCGTCTTTCGATGCCAGCTGTCGCAGCTAGCTAGGTATGGGACTCCGCAGGATTGACTTATACGTAATTTGCCTATGAGACCCTGGGCGCTTTTTTGATTTGTCAGGTGGTTTCGAAGCTGTAGGCAGTGGCTCTGAGCGTTTGCGTGTCTGTAGGCGTTTGTGATTCTCCGAAAGGATCCTGTCACCACAGTCGCTTGGGATGGCGACACTGTGTGCCTGTTTCGTTATTTCCCGATGCGTCCGTAGATTTGCAGTTGCTGTGTCTGCAGTAGCCATGGCTTCAGGTGTAGATTCCGTTGGATTCGTCTTCGCAGGCTGCTCTGCGCCACTATTTACAAATTGTCTCGCCACTCTATTTGCGTTCCGTAATATTTTCCGTCTGACTGTTTTCGCGCTAGGACCCTGCTGAGATGCGGTTCCTAGTGGGGAGTTGTCGCGCCCTCTTTGATTACTTTTCTTCTCTGAGATGATGGCACGTTCTGCTGTGGCTACAGTCGCAACTGCGTTGGCGCCTACTAGCCTAACTGCCTCGAGCAGATTTTTTGTCACTACTTGCGAGTCTGTGAGATTTGTAAGGCATGTTTCCGCTGCTGCGTCTGCCTCCACCTGCTGCAGTGCGGTAAAATTCCTTTCTGTTACTTTCAGTAAGCGCAGTGCTGTTGAGGCACTACTCATTATTTGTTTGAGATGGACTTCAAGACTCGTAAGTAGCGGCTCAGCAGCCGAAGATTTCCGGCCGTATTTCGACATACTGAGCTCCGCTCGTCTCAAAAGGCGTCAAAGATACTACGTGAGTATCATAAAAACAAAAATAAGCCGCTGAATATCCATAATATTTATCAAAATAAAATTGACATAAGGCGGCGGAAATTTTGCAGACGCGTTTGCCGGACGTTGAAAAGTGCTGCTGTATCATCAGAACGAATTTGGCATTATCTAATTCGAAAAAAGAATAAGAAACACGAGAAGTAAGAATGATATCGCAAATACAAAAGATATCACATATATTCCATGATCTGCGTTAACACGTGCCCGAGTATTCGTAGTCGGAGGGCGCATGGTGGAACCTACTCTAGGGTCTGACACACGTTCACATCATTCCTGTGACTGTTATCGTGAACACAAACTACATCGTCACAAACCAGGGGGTGGGATTCCGGGATTTTAGGGGGAAGAATCCCTAAAATTTGCCAGTTTTCCTCGGAATCGTGGCGGCAGCCGGGCGATTGCCATGCGTCACTTTTTGCAGCTAGGCATCACCCTGCCAACACCCCTGTGCCCTTGGCAGTACCACATCCCTCACCTGTTGAACATCGGCACCCGTGGCCAACTGGCATGCTGGGTGGGAGTGAGGGGGGACGGCTTGGCTGAAGCGCGGACCTGCTGGGCGGTCACGCGGTTGACCTTCATGTGGCAGGCCAGCTTCGTCAGCACGTCCTCCACCTCCAACTCCGGCTTCAAGTGCAGCGCGACACCGAGCTGCACGTGCGACCCCGTGACGCCAGCACCATCACGCTGCAGACGACCCGTGCAGCGCTCGCCCGCGCGGCATTTTGCGCCAGCGGGGCATCTCCGTGCAATGCCTGATTGTTACGCGATGGATGTCCAATCAGGTGTGGAGATCTTGTGCAGCAACGCGCGTACACCTCCATACAAACTGTGCATGCCGCGTTTCTAGAGGCGGTGATCGAAGAATCGCTAGAGAGCTGCCTCAGTAAATACTGTGATGACGGCATCGCCACTGTGGAACCTGGCGCAGGGGCCATGAAGGGGGTTGCGCGGTTGTACTTCTTCGGTGAACGGACTTCGCCTCGGCAATCCATACGTCAATGCCTTGTGGGACTTTCCGGCCAGGCCGTCCGGGCGGGCGCACCTTGCGGAACATCTTCAGCCCCGCCTCGAGATGCGCGAAGCTGACGCGGCCGTCCCCGTCCAAGTCGATCATGACTTGCGCGTACCGCGTCTCTCCGATCCCCAGCTGCTGGCCCGTGCCGAGGACGCGCTCCAGCAACCTCAGAATCGCCCTCTCGTCCAGCCCGATCCCGCGATTGCTGCCACACACATCCTCATACAGCTGCACCAGACTTATACCGTCGCGCTCCATCAACTCCACTTGCATCATCGCGCATTGCCCCTCGCCCGGCACGCCCCCAAACCAGCTAAGTTCTTCTGCTCGGGGTTCCCTGCAGCCTGCAGCGGCAATGCCCACTCTCCACAGTGCCCTCTCTGTCCCCTCCCACCGCAGCCACAATCACACAAAAGGTACCCTCTACCTGGGACCCTCTACCCGTCTCCGCGGTTGCAGGGGGTGAGAGTGATGGCAACTGCCCGCCGGTCAAGGTGGGAGCTGCGCACCAAGAGCGGCCCAGAAGTTCTGCCGGGCGCCGCTCTCTGGTGCCGGCAGCGACGGCGCCCGCGCGGAAACCGGGGTTTTCGGCACAACCGCTGATTGGACGTCTCGAGATGCTGCGGATACCGCGTCGTCGATCGCCCGCTGGAGCTGCTGGCAGTCCACCTGCGGCCCCGGGGCGCAAGGTCGCTGAGGACCGATGAGGAGCACACTCCTGCCGCCGTGGATGAGGCACGCAAGTACAACCATGTGCCCACCCCACCGCGAGAGCGCTCGCAAAGCAAGGCCGATCGCGTTGCTTACACTCTGGCAGTGGGGACGCTCTGAACAGAGGAGGTCTCACTGCGCGAGATGGAGTACTATTGAAACTATCATGCTGGTGCGCTGGATGCCCGGGCGAGGAGAAACAGCTCAATCGGTTCTGAAAGCCGGGAACCTAAACCCCTCTAGGGAACCCCTGAAGGCGGGAGTTTATATGCTCAATCAACTTGGCTGATATGCCATGAGCTTGTCACGGCGAAGGTCCCAGTGCTCTCAAAATCTCACCGTTGCATTCAGCTCGGCGAGAATCTGAACGAAACCTTCCCAGCTTGTACAAATTGGGAACGGACTGCGGAGATCAATCTGCAATCAATCTGACGGTGCCAGTCCCACACTCTGCTTTCCACTGCTGGAAGTGGCTCGGAACTTGTGCCCCTCACTGCGTGCTACTCGCTTGGTCACATCACACTTGTTTTGTTAGAAAATCCATTACTGCTTTACTCAGTATTCGACGATGGTCTAAAGCATGGCCCTCGGGAGGCACCAGCGAGACACCTCTCGACTCCATCCACCGCCAGTTGGCTGGGGATACCGTACAAGTGAGGCACCGCCATTACTGTACCCGGGTGCCCGAGCTGATTGTGTCTGCACCTTCGCACTGCTCCTGGCAGCACCCGTTTGCTGGCGAGTGCAAGCGGCCATGATGTTATCCACGTGGTAGTGCAGCTCGTCCAGGGTGGAATTCGGGAACATACACACCAGGAGCGCGCCCATCTCCCTCTTGCTGAGCTCGTCGTCTACGTTGCGGTCAAACTCACGAAACACCCGCTTGAGCGGCACCTGGTGCACCCGGACGTGGCGAAATAGGGACCAGGAGCGTCTCAGGTGCCTCTCGTCACGTGATGGCCGCACGCGGTGTGCCACTGAGGGAGAGGAGAGGGCGAGGGAGAGGGGGAGAGAGGGAGAGAGGGAGAGAGGGAGAGAGGGGGAGAGGGGGAGAGGGGGAGAGGGGGAGAGAGGAGAGAGGGAGAGGGAGAGAGGGAGAGAGGGAGAGGGGGAGAGGGAGAGGGGGAGAGAGGGAGAGGGGGAGAGGGGGAGAGGGAGAGGGGAGAGAGGGAGAGGGGGAGAGGGGGAGAGAGGGAGAGAGGGAGAGAGGGGGAGAGGAGAGAGGGAGAGGAGGGAGAGGGAGAGAGGGGGAGAGGGGGAGAGGGGGAGAGGGAGAGAGGGAGAGGGAGAGGGGGAGCTTGATGCGCGGTGATCATGTTGGATGGCTGGCAGTGACTCGCGCCAGGTGGCAGCGCGCGCGCGGTGCTCATGTAGGCGCATGCGAACGAGCCTGTGAGAAGCAACGGCCCGACGCGCCAGTGGCTCTTGCTGTAACTGCGCATCTCAGCTGTGTCTTCTGAAGCATCAGGCATACTTCCGGAGAGCATGCCGCCCGTTGCGCGGCCCCCATGTCGCCGCGCACAGCTGTAAAGACCATCCTCAGCGGCGCCTCCAGTTTCTGCTCTTCTCGCCGCGCCGTCGGCACTTTTCACACATCCAACGGTTGACTGAAGGAGCTCGGCGGGAAACAACTCTCGGACAGCCCTCGGCCTCCGGCCAAGTCACCCGCGGGTCCCAAAGCAAGCGCGCCTGCGCCGGCCGCTTTCGAGATAGGACGCAGTCGGCAGATATGCCACCTCAGCGTGGGCGATCCTCACCTGGGCCCTCTGCAGGAAGAGGGCGATGCAGCGCAGGATGCCCTCGGTGTCGAGCACATGCTCCTGGGGCTCGCTGTGCAGCGCGATGCCCGCTGCCCGATAACTCCGCACCCGGTGAACGACCCTCTCGAACGAAACCTCGTCGTCTCCGTCCAACGACAGCAGCATCTGTTGAGCCACCGAGACTCTCCCCGCGCCGTGCGATGAGAGCACCATCCGTGGAGCTTGCTGCGGCTACTGCTGCTGTTGAGCAGGAAGCTCGCATCGCCCGTTTTCCCTATGCCACCGAATTCAGCTCCGCTAGCCTCGGCGAAGGTTTCCACCTACGAGCGCTGCGGGGATCTAAACGCTATCTAAAGGTATCTAAAAGTCTGCCCCGTACTCCAGCCGGGAAGAGGCTCGCACAGTAAGCAAGGAGACGGGAGATGGGAGATGGGAGACGGGCGACGGGAGATGGGCGATGGGCAATGGGAGATGGGAGACGGGAGATGGGCATGGAGCAGCGGGCACCTGCAAATGCCGCTGCTGAGCCGGCGTGGCGCGTGGTGCGGCAGCTGCAACCCACGCGCTGCATACCACCTTGATCGCGAGTTTCTCCCTCCCGGGCCTCATCAGCTCACGGAACTGCACCTCCGCCCGTTCAGCTCCTTCGTCCAGACTCTCGACCAAGGCCTCAATGAGATCCGACGGTTCTTGTGCGACGTCGGAGAGCAGCCGATCCCATTCCTGCAAGTCAAGCCGGCGGCGCTCAAGAGTCGACCAGCCCTCCTCACCCAGCGCTGCAGGCCTCCTCACACAGCGCTGCAGGCCTCCTCACACAGCGCTGCAGGCCTCCTCACACAGCGCTGCAGGCCTCCTCACCCAGCGCTGCAGGCCTCCTCACACAGCGCTGCAGGCCTCCTCACACAGCGCTGCAGGCCTCCTCACACAGCGCTGCAGGCCCCGTGAAATGTCCCCTCGCGCTCCGAGCGCACCCCGCAGAAAGCAGATCTCTCACATGGCTGTTGTGAAGCCCGGCCCTTCCTCAAGCCATGCCCCCCTGCTGCGCCGTACCCCCCTGCTGCATCATACCCCCTTGCTGCGTTAGGCCCCTGCTGCGTCATACCCCCTGCTGCGCCATACCTCCCTGCTGTGCCATGCCCCCTTGCTGCGTCATACCCCCTGCTGCATCATACCCCTGCTGTGTCATACCCCTGCTGTGCCATGCCCCCTGCTGGGCGTCATACCCCCTGCTGCGTCATACCTCCCTGCTGTGCCATGCCCCCTGCTGCGTCATACCTCCCTGCTGTGCCATGCCCCCTACTGCGTCATACCCTGCTGCTGCGCCATACCCGCCTGCTGCGTCATACCCCGCCTGCTGCGCCATACCCCCGTGCTGCGCCGTGCTGCGGCCTACGCGATCCTCTCTCTGTCACCGGGGTGTGGTGGATGGACGGAACCACCGGGCCTGGGGGGCATTGCCACCTTCTGCGTCGAGGCCTGCTTGTCTCTAAAAGAAGGTGACGCTGCCAAGAGACGGGTTCGTATCGTGAGCTGGATAGGCGAGATCTCGTCTCCCCCCCTCCTCGCCAGCCTCTTCGCCAGCATCATGAGCCCCCCCCTCACCCTCGTCGTTGCGTTGCTCGCATACGGGAGAGACGTGCTGAAGGTCAGAGGGAGCCGCCTTGGGCCCTCCGGTGCCATCACTGCTCAACCCCGGGGATAGAGCGCAGGTGGAGTGAGAAGAGATTGGGCTCATCACAACCTCCCGCTCGGGGACTTGCTCCTTCGCCAACGTCTCCGGCCCCTGTCCTCCTCCTCCCTCGCTCCCTCCGTGGCGCACCCGCCGGTGCTCCAGCAGGAACGAATCATTCTCTGAGACCTGCGGTACCCTGCGGTGCGCTAGCAGGAACGAATCATTCTCCGAGGCCTGCTCCCCGTCACTTCCCGAGACCTGCTCCCCGTCACTTGCCGAGGCCTGCCCCCCGTCACTTTCCGAGACCTGCTTCCCATCACTTTCCGAGGCCTGACCCCCATCATTCTCCCTCCTGCCGCCGCGCCTCTCGTCTCTACTCTCCTCGGCCGGACTGCGCAAGGATGCCTCAGCTGCGGCGCCCTTGCTGCCTCCCCTCGCCCGTCTGCAGGCTGGGCTCGCCGTCGACGCAGAGATTGCAGATGCCGGGCTGGCGTCTCCCGCGGCTTCGCCGTCGACGCTGGACGACTCTAGGGGCTCCGCGAAGCTGACTCTTCTTTGCAGCGATGAGCGCGGCAATTCTCCGGCGCGAGTCGCATGCGCGTCGGCCCCGACCGCCGCCGCCACCTGCCCCCCCGCAACCGCATCCCCGGCCGCATCTAGTCCCCTGTCCCCCCCCCCAGCCGCAGTCGCCCCTGAGGGTTTTCTGGAGCTGCTGCCGGAGCTGCTGGTCAGCGCCACGGGGGCCTCTGGGGCTGCGTGATCAGGCGGCGAGGCGTGGTCCACGTGGGGGATGATGAGGGGAGAAAGCTTCGGCTTCCTCAGCTCGGGCGGCGCACGCGGCGTCACAGGACTGCCCGTCGCGTCTCTGGCCTCCCCTGCTGCAGCTTTCCTGGCCGCCTTCCGCAGCTCCAGCTGTGCCCTGAGAGAGTCCCCGGCAGCCCCCTCGCCCTTCACCGCCCCCCTCTTCCCCGAATCAGGCTCCCCCCTCTGAAGTGTTCCCCATGTGCCTCTTAGGTGGTTTTGGTTGTGGGCAGGAACGAGGAACGAGCCCCCCCTCGCACGGAGTGTCCATCACCCGGAACTACCCTGATATCCCTCTCTTCCTACTATGGCCGCCTCCGTCCAGCAGCCCTTACAGAACCCCCTCAGTGCCAACTCAGTGCCAACTCAGTGCCAACTCAGTGCCAACTCAGTGCCAACACGGCTCACAGCGTTACTTGTTGGGTGCAGTTGGGCCCTATAGATGTGTCGCTCAGAAGCCTCCCCACCCCTCAGTGCCACCCCCGGAGCCCACTGCATGCTGCAAGAAGGGCATTGGCCGAGTTCAATGCATCCAGACGACGTGTGGGCCGCGGCACCTGGCATAGCTCATGGAGTCCTCGGGTTTAATCTCCGCGACGGTGGCGTCATCCACTGCCCCGGTGATCGGTTTGCCGGACGTCCGCCGCTCGCGCTCCTCTGATACTCGCAGCGCCTCCACCCACTGTGCGGCCAGGGGCGGCTTCGCTTTGGCGCCCCTTGTGCCCCCTTCCTCCAAAGCCTGCTTCTCTTTGAGCTTGCACCGATGTTGGGCTTCCGACACGTGGAGGGGAGACGACACGGTAGCCGCCTGCTGGATGGCTCTCGCCCACGCCTCCGCCCCTTTCTTGTTCTGCGCCTCTCCCACACCCCCCCCTGCTCGTTACTACCCCCACCTCAATCAATAGGGGTGCATCAACACGGATACAGGTAAGCAGAATCTCTTCAAACAAACGGGGAGAGGGAGGAAGAGGGGAGGAGGGGGAGAGGGGAGGCCTCGTCGCCGCTAAAGCAAAGAAGTAGCCACTCCACAATAGGAGGCACTCATCTGATGGGGTCACATCTCCACATCTGGGCGTTCAACTGAACAGGGGGGGGGGACTGGGGACATCAGGGGGGAGCTCACGAGGAGCATTGAAGGGGGCCTCATTACGACTGAGGAAAACTCACCAGGACGGCGAAGGAGGTGCGGCCGGTTTGCGAGTAGACCCGGAAAGGCACGATGACGACGTCCTTGGTGATCTCGCCGATGGGGAAAGCCTTCTGCTTCACGGGCTTCTGCACCTCCACTCGAAACTCCGCGTTCTTCCCATCCAGCTCCAGCCCACCCTTCCACGCCGCACCCTCCGAGGTGAAGTAGTCCAGACGCCCAGGCGTGAGCAGCAGGGACCGTGGCTCCCAGGTGCGATGCCACCGTGTCAGCGAGCGTCCCTTGCGGATCGCCACGTTGCCCTTTTTCATCGTGCGGATCACCGCGTCGATCGAATGGATCCATTCCTGAGGGCAAGGTGGCTCCCCGCCCCTCTCCCTTCCCTCTTGCCCTAGCGCTCCTGACCCATCCAATGCCATCGCCCAGAATATGCCACACGGCGCGGAGACTCCCCTAGCATGCTGCTCCAAGGGAGGGCACCTTTGGGAGGCAAGCGCGCACGGTGCACCATTAGCGCGTCGGAAGCGTGTGACGCGAAATGCGATACTGTACTGTGTGCAATCGCACCACGAATGGATAAGTATTGCGAACGCTCTGCCCCCCCAGAGAACTCAAGTACACGAATCATGAATGATGATATACGATCGTGCGGCGCAAGCGCAGTGTCAGGGCCTCCTGGAGTTCGCGGAGAGGCAGCTGCCAACCCCAAAGTCTGCCAAGGACACACGCATCGGGCTTGACAGCACTGACGGGTGGCGGAGCGCTTATGCCAAGGGGCGGGCGGGGGATTGGGAAGGCGCGCACCTGTCTCGCTGACTCCGCCGACTCGGCCATGGCGAGCACCCCCAGTTCCGTGCGCACCGCGAAGCAGAACGGCTCTTTCGCGGCGCGCTGCAGCGGCTCCGCCCGGGCCTGCTCCGGCCTGCCACTCCCGGCTCCCCACCTCATCCACCCCCTCCCTGCAATCCTAGCGGGCAACCATCAAGTTATATACAGGTGGAGAGCGACGCGCGAGGGAGGCCGCAATAGCACAGGCAGCGGTGGGCGCCTGAGGAGCATGAGAAACCCCCCGGCTTCCGCAATATCCTCTATATTTGTACACACAAAACTGCTGTATATATAGTTTGTGTGTATATATATATATATGTTATATATACTTCGTATATATATATATACAACAACGTTGTATATACATACATACTTCGTAGTATATAGTTGCTCCACATCAAACAAAAGTGACCTTTCGTACTGAGCGTTTACATCGGCATTGAAATCATCTCGGCGAGCGGCGCTCCCAATTTCTTTTTTTCAAATATTTTCGGCTCCATGGACACATTTCACACACAGGCTATCAAAAAATATGCAACACTAAGGAATGCTGTTCACCCTCATGAATTCAGTGCCGATGTAAACACTCAATACGAAAGATTGCTTTTAAATGATCTGGAGGAAGTATTACAAGTATGGGTAGTGTGTATATACTAGGAAGTATATATATATATATATAACTAGCCCTCCTTCGGGGGGAGGGGGCTTCGCCCACGTGTCAGAACAGATCGATTCGCGATGTTTGATCTGAAAACGAAAATGCGAAATGCAAAATCTAAAATCATTTAATTTGAAATTTGAAATGCGAAATGCGAAATGCATGATGCAAAATCTGAAATCTGAAATCCGAAATGCGAAATGCAAATTCTGAAATCTGAAATCCGAAATGCGAAATCTAAATTCGAACATGGATCGGAAATTGAATATGCAAAATCTGAAAATCTGAAGAATTGAACATTGATCGAAAATCGAAAATGCAAAATGCAAAATCTGGAAATCTCAAATCGAACATGGATCGAAAATCGAAAATGCAATAATTCTGAGCGTACGTTGCTGCTCCCATAGGTCACGCGTGTTTTCAAAATTACCGGTGTATATATAACTTCGATGCGGCATTAGTGAAGGTAAGTGAGGAGGGTATGCAGAAAAGGAATGATGAACGATAAACGACGTTCGATTTACGATGTACGATTTTCGATCTTCGATTTGTGATGCGATGCGATGCGACGCGAATCGCAAATTAAATCGAAATAGCGCGGGGGTGCGCGCGGGGGTGGCGAAGGGGTCTCGATCCGTCCGATGAGACCCACGGACGGACACTTTCGATGCTGTTTGAATTAATATACAATATGTATATGAACCTGCACTGATAGCCTGTATACGCCAGGCCCTGTCACTTCCCGCGGTTTCCCTTCTCCAGGCCCGGGCGAGGCAGCGCAACGTGCTGCCACGTGGACAACAGTGGGAAGCCTCACTTGCTTGGGAGCCACTTGGCGCTCGTCTCAACACAGAGCTCCAAAACATCACGCTTCAGCTCGACACAACCCTGTCATCGCCGCCGCCCTGTCCCTACTATGTCAGACCCGCTCTGCGCACCACCGGGCAGCATGACCGACCTTCAGAAGTCAGAGCTGCTGTGCTTGTGGTGGGTGCTTGGCTGCAGTTCGTGTTGGGCTGCATCAGTGCCATGCCGAGACATGACTCAGCGGCACACGGCATTGACTCATGCCGAGACATGACTCAGCGGCACACGGCATTGACTCATGCCGAGACATGACTCAGCGGCACACAGCATTGACTCATGCCGAGACATGACTCAGCGGCACACAGCATTGACTCATGCCGAGACATGACTCAGCGGCACACGGCATTAACTCATGCCGAGACATGACTCAGCGGCACACAGCATTGACTCATGCCGAGACATGACTCAGCGGCACACGGCATTGACTCATGCCGAGACATATGTATGACAACGCGCCACCACAGGTGCGACGTGGGCGCTGCTGCATCCTAGAAATCCAACGGTAATACAGACGGTCTGGGCGAAGCTGAGGGGCTCAGGAAAATGCAGCACAAGGATATTCCAGCGATTTCGGCTATGTCAGAGGACTACGGACGATGTGGCTGATGCAACAGGGGCGAGCGGGGGGGCTGGAGCGCGGGCCCTCGAGGCACGCGCCAGAAATCCCGCCAAGCTCGCGTCGCGGTAGCACGCGATCCACAGCGAGCTGAGCACGAAATAGTACTGAGGCCATTTCCCCCTCGTCCCGACGTCCGCTTGCAGCCAGCCGTACTTGATCACCTTCACGTCGCCCGGGCTCCCGGCGCTTCTCTCGGGGAGCGGAGGAAGCCCGGCCTCCTGCCGCTGCACTGCCTCCTCCCCGAGCTCCGCGACCTTCTTCGCCCTGGCCCGCGACAACCACCCCCTCTCCCTGGTGGATGCGCCCCTCCACGGCCCCTGACGATCTCCTTGTGAGGCGAATCCGACGGACGGCGCCATGATGGGGGCAGCCGGACACAGGGAAGAGCGATAGATAATCGGAATATTCATAGAACACCGGTATCTGTCCAGGCGCATCTGAAGGTCGTGCCAGTGATCATTCGAGGTTTAACCGCAAACAAGTCGGCCGTTCACACCCCACTCGTCGCGCCCAGCAACGCTACTGCACATGGAAACTCCGAAGACCGGAGGATCGCAGATAGATTCGCTTCACGGTCCCAGCCGCCGGCTCATAGAATTCTAAAATCGATCTAAACTGATTTGTCAGCCAGCTTTGCCTCCAAATCGCCTACAGATCCACGGGGACTATATGAGGCATGCAGGGCGCCGGGAGGATGGCATGGAGAAAGCCCGGTGCTTGGCGATGTGGACCTCGAATGGTATCTGGATCATATTCCGGATGCGCCTTACACCTGGACAGAAACATGGGCACTTGGCATGCATCGTGTGCCGCACAGACACGCCTGAATTTGGGTTCTGTTGGCGTGGGTATACATTGCGGGCGGGTTTCTTTTCTGAGGCAATGCAGTCGTTCGGATAGAGTTGCCAAAGAATCCGGTCCAGGGATAAGCACACACCTTCAGCGGCGTGAGGCAAGCCAAGCAAAGCCGCCGTACCACGATCCCAATGGAGAAGACGCGCATGCAAGAACAAGGAGGGCCGCACCAAGATACCACATACACACATACATGCAGGCTTCAGAGGCACACCATCAATACACAGGCAGTGCAGTTGCAGAGGGGCTCAGGTGGCCCAGTCAGGCTGAAGTGCATGCTGAATCCTTTGATTCCAGGCGTGGGCACATCCTGCGGCCGATCTTCTCTGGCTTTCTTACGTGGCGCTAAAGACATCGGTTCAAGGATAAGCCACACGCACATGTACTTAAATCGTGTATTTGAGGTGAGTACGGGGAGACGATGCAAAGGAGAGGGCAGAAGGGGAATGCTCGGGAGCTTGCCGCTCTTTCTTGAGCTTTCGCTCCTGCCGCGCCTTGCGCTTCCTCTGCGGCCCCACACCTCCGATCAGCCGCCCGCGCAGAGCTCGGTGCTTCCTCGGTGCGCCTGCCGCACCCCTCTGAGCAGCCCTAACAATGCCCCGGACACCATCCAGGGGGGCCCTAAGCGCTGCCCAGACCTCTGCGCAATCCCCTCATCCTGGGTCTATCCTTTGCCCATCCCCCCATATGCCACACCTTGGTTCCCCTCAACCATGCCAACCCTCTTGCCTCCCTGCCCACATGCCTTCCTTTTTGCTTGAAGTGCACTTCCACTCACCTCTGCTGTCGCGAATCCCTTCGCCCCCCCTCCCAATTTTGCCCCAGGCCCTGCTATGCCTCTGAACCCCCTGTAACACTAGCTGGGCTCTTCAATGTGCTATGAGGACTTTTTCTGCTGGCGGCATTGTGCGCAGCCACCTTAGCTGCCACTAATTTCTAGCAGCTGTCACCCCCTCGAAGCAGGCGTCACCCCCCTCGAAGCGGCCGCATGGTTCGCCCTTCATACCTTGATCCGTCGCAACCATTGCCGCACATGCCGCTGGATCTTCACCACCGCAGCCTCTCGTCGCCGCCGCCGCAGTTCCTGCTGTGCTTTGCGCCTCAGCCGCCACCGCCGCACAAACCGTTGCACCCTCACTACTGCTGCAATGAGCCGTCCGTATCGCCGGCGCAGCTCGTGCCGCCACCGCCGCTGCAGCACCCTCGCGGCGGCAACGCGGCGCTCCTGCCGCCGCCTCAGCTGCGCCCGCCACTGTCGCTGGAGCTGCACTGCTGCCGCAGTGCGGCGCCGGTGGCGGCGTTGCAGCTGCACACGCCACTGTCGCTGCATCACCACCGCTGCATCGATCCGTCGCTGCAGCCACCTCCACGCCACGCGCTGGATCTTTACGGCTGCGGCGTGCCGCCGGAGCCGGATCAGCTCCTCCTTCGCCCTCAGCCTCAATCGCCACAGCCGCACCTCCCGCTGTATCACCTTCGCCCTCGCTATTCGTCTCAGCCGAATGAGCTCCTCCTTCGCCCTCCGCCGCAATCGCCACAGCCGCACAGCCGCACCTCCCGCTGTATCACCTTCGCCCTCGCTATTCGTCTCAGCCGAATGAGCTCCTCCTTCGCCCTCCGCCGCAATCGCCACAGCCGCACATGTTGCTGAATAAACCTGCAGGCTCTCAACCGACGAAGGCGAATCAATTCCCGTTTTGCCTTGAGCCTCAAGATCCACAGCCGCAGCTGTTGCTGCAGCAGTGTGGCAGCGGCCTCTCGCCGCAGCCGGAGCTGCTCTCGAAGCCTGGCCAGCTCCAGCTTTGCGTCGCGCCGTAGATTGCCTAACCGATATTGCTCCTGTGCCACCCTCCCATCACCGCCGCCACCGCCTGAGGCATCATCCCTGGTATGGGTGGTTGGTGTTTACCATGCCAGCAAATGCGGGCCGGGGTCGCCGCATTGGGTGAGAATGGTCCAACAAAACCACCACATGCAGCACTTGCAGGTGGGACGGAAGGACCTGGGGGAGAAACGGGATTCGGCACTTGAGAAGACGCACACACATCGGGTCTGGCTCCCCGCGCAGCTCGGGAAATTCTGGCCGAATCGGGTCGCTGAGTAGTTTTAGAGGTTGCGCAATCACCGGATCGAATTCCCCGCCCCCTAGACCGTTGGATCGCGAGCAGGTTTTCAACCTGATCAAGAAGCATGGCCTGATGAAGATCATCAACCCACTTCTTTCGGAGGACTCCGTCAAAATGATCAGCAGCTCCCCTCTTTTGCAACACTAAAAGGTTCCTACACGGCGATACTAAAAAAACAATACAAAAACCTTGCTTCATGGCACAGTATCGGAGACGGCAGAAAGTGTTTGATCTCCGCGAACGCGTGGAACCCCAAAAAGGGTTGAGGCATCTCGCGCTGCGGCAGAGGAATCACCAAGGAGGATGACGACTCTGGAAAAAGGAGGATGACGCTTCTGGGCAAGGTCCGGCGTGCGCCGCCTCTGCTATTTCTGCGGACACCGCAGCCGCTTTGGTGCAGTAGTCGCCGCAGTAGATCCGTCAACTGAACATGGTCGACCAGATAGCATGTATGTATGCAGCGAGGCCCACGAGGGGGCAGCGAGGGGCAACGAGGGGGGGCAGCGAGGGGGCAACAGGGGCCTCCTCGGGACAGACACCTGGGAGACTGGCGGCTGAGAACCGGGGGCAGCGAGGGGCAACGAGGGGGCAACGAGGGGGACAGCGAGGGGGCAACGAGGGGGCAACGAGGGGGTCACGAGGGGGCACGGTTCCAGTGGACTGAGGTTCGGTGGCGTCCAACGGAGCAGTCTGTTTCGCAGCTGTCAGACAAGCTTCCCCACCATGACAGTCAAGTGACATGACCTCAGCTTTGAAGGGTTGGAAATCTCCGGCCTACGGTTGCCCTGGGAAGCACAGCAGGGTGCACTGGCCATTGGCCGGGGGCTGGTCGACGTGGTGCCCCACAGGATGCAGGAGGGGGTGCTGGGCCCAGAGGTTAAACCATCCAGGACATTCCTGGTCTCGAGAGCCGGGCGGTATTCGAACGTTATTGAGCTGCTTAGCAAAGCGGGACCGATCCGTGCTTTACTACGCGGTGCCGTGTTCCGCGTGTCTTGCCGGACTCGCCGCGCTGCAGCATGAAGCAGTTTCAGCGGGGGCGGTTGCTTTTGCCCACCCTTATTGCTTTAAGCAGCATGCCAAATAGCGTTTATCGCTATCATTTCACATATTGCCAGCTTTGAAACACCCGTACTTTGTTCTCGCATCGCCGCCTGTGCCGTGCCAGCTGTGACACCTAGCGCGGACAACCCGGTATGACGACCATGCTCACAGTGGCAGTGGGGATGGCAGGTGACATCTAGGCGGTCAAGAAGTGCTTGCAAGCCTATCACACACATGCACCTCAAGAGTGGAAAGCGGCGGCAAAGGCACAGATGGCTGCAGCCCGGACTTCAAGGGTGCCGCGGGCTAGCACCGGCCTGGTCCTGGCATGTGTCACCTTCGGCAGGTCAGGCAGGGCTTCGCCGAGGACTGTGCGCCGTGGATCAGAGCGGTCTCGCCGAGGACTGTGCGCCGTGGATCAGAGCGGTCTCGCGGAAGAACCACGCAAGCGGCTCAAGCGGAGCGTGGTGACCGCAGCAGCCGGAGCGGCTGCGCTGGTGAACCTGCCGGCTCCATTGGGAGCAACAGCGGGACCGGGCTCTGGGGCAAGTGTCAATGCCGCGGTCCACGGGGACTAAGTTTAAGCAGTCGCTTGGGGTGCCTCCCAGGAGTGCCACCAAGGACCGAGTGCGGCTGGCTGTCGGACACTTGGGGTAGTGCCCCCTGGAAGAGGAGCGCTTCTGCGGACCTAACACACATGAGCGGACGGCCGGATGCGGACCTAACACGCGTGAGCGGACGGCCGGATGCGCGCGTGCAGCGGGCAGACTCCTGGAGCAGCTGCTCTTTTTATTGGATGGGCAGTCACAGCTTGTGTTCTGTTGTGCACAGGTATGCTGATCAAACACCAGTGCGGGACCGACAAATACACGACAAGGGTGTCGGGTGGACGGCGCCGACGTGGCTTCAGCGGCGACCACAAGAAGCAGCGGCGTGCGGCGTCTCTTCCTACCCGGTCAAATCGCGACGGGCACAAAGAAAAGGGTCAAATCAACACGCGAGGAAGTTTCAGAGGTTTCCCGGTGACTTGCAGCATCAAGCTGTGTTTCCTGGAACGTTGGATCGGAACCAAGTCCTTGTTTCTTGGTCGAGATCTGACCCGACTGTTCGCCTGTTCGCGGAATCCGTCCAAGCAATCCCACAGCTCTGTTCGTTTGCATTCCACGAGACCCATCCGACCTCGAGGCTGCTTCTATACGCATGGCTACAGCTTCCACACAGCGGCTCGCCTTCCTCCCTTGGGGCGGGTGCTAGGGTTGCGCCTCCTCATGAAGCAACGTGGCTCCTTTTCATGGAAGCAGTGCAGCGCGGCCACGTGGCAAATCGAGACTTCAAAACACAGGCCCGAAGTTATGCTGAGGATCACCATCGTGGCGAGCCTGTGCACAAAGCGCATGCCGCGGATGCCCAGAGTCGTTTGGCAAAACAAAACAAAAAAAACACACACTGAACGGCATGAGATCGGCCAACAAAAGCCAGCCCATCATCATCCCAGTGGATGTGAAAAGCAAATCAAGAGCAGGGCGGGGCCGTGACAAGATACCACAAACGCATACATATTCCCAACCCAAATGCAAAGCAGCATGGAAAGATGATACGATGTGACCGATCGTCGCCAAACAACTGTTGGTCTCTGGGTTACGGAGTAAGCGGACCCTGCTGGCATGCCCCCCAGTGGCTCCCGGTCGATGGATGGGACCTGTTGGTCCATGGTTATGTCATGAATGCAGTCACACCACACAGCATGGACACCCCATGTCAAAAAAAGGAAACATGCGGGCACCTAAGTGCTCCCCACAAAATTCAAGGGAAAACACAGAAGGTGTACATCACCACCTTCTGCCTCTCCTCGCAGCACGACAGACGAATCTACCGAGCTCTCCAAGAGGCAGTGCCCGCCAGAATGGCACCACAGGGATAACCGCCTCCCAAAACCCACTTCCACCCGGCGGCCGTCCCCGTTCACAGCGATCCGCCAGTACTTCATATCAAGGTCAAAGAACACAAGTCCCCCGGCATGTGTAATAACCATGAGCACTGTACACGGAGAGGGAGCTAGCGTCAGACGAATCCAAGACACTCCCAAAAAGCGAGCCGTAGACGAATCCCCGACGCACTCAAAGAGGCAGTACCCATCAGAAGGGTACCACAGGGACAGCCACATCCCATCATCCAAATCATTCCAGTGGCCGTCCCCGTTCACAACGAGATGCCAGTACCCCATAAAGTGGGTGTCGATCACCAGTCCCCCGGCAGGTGAAAAAGTCCCAAGGCACTGGACATAAATAGAGCCAGCCAAAACACACACACACACACCTTTCCGGATGAAGTGTCGAGAAGTGTGTGCTGAATCCTTTGATCCCCGGCGTGGGTACATAGTGCAGCCGGTCTTCTGTGGCCACGGGGTGCCAAAGGAGTCGGTCCAAGGATAAGCACACACCTTTATCATCCGTACAGCGCCACAGATCTTCAAATACTGCCTTCTGCAGATCCAACGGCATAGCATGGCCCGCAGCTTGGCCCACCACCTGCACACGCACCGTGAGGTTGTCACTCAGCAACACCAACAGGACGGGCATTCACGCTGGATGGCAAATGACAAGAACACCGACGATGCATCGACGAATGACTCTGCCATAGGACGCGTGCGAGAGACAAACTGTGAGACAAAGCACACGTAGCAATTTCCAGCAATTAGCACATTCGCCCGGTTACTAACGATGACACGGAGATGCCGCGAACGCTGCCAACCTCGGGATCGAAGGTACAGGAAGAAGCTGTCACAGACGGCTCGGCATGCTTGTTCCCGGCGAGGGACAGTGACGATGACCAACGCATTGCGAAAGCACTGTGCTGGCTATTCACTTTCCACCTTCACTTTTGTCTCGCGCTTTGTTTTGCATGAATCCTATTAAAGGTGGATGGTCCCTGCATCGTCATCGCTGTTGCTCTTGCCAGAGTGTCAAACCGCGAGGCGCGCCACGCACGCCACGCGATGCGCGCCACGCACCGGCGGAGCTTGCCGACCCACAGCCGAGCAAGCAGGCGGCGAGCATAGGTCTGGATGACCACGGCCACCTTCTGCAGGCGGGCGTCCTGCGCCTCCACCATCATCAGCAGCATCTTGTCGGTGCGCACAAAGGCCTGAGCGACCCCCACCCCCACGGAGCCCCCCACCCATCCATTCCCTCATCCGCCTACCTACTGCTTCTCGGGCGTACGCTCGAGCCAAGTTCAAGCTGAGGTTGGAAGCAGTCAAGGTTTCGCTTCATCGGTCATTCACGCCGCGAGGCGTGACCTGGCACCAAACATTCCGCTGAGTCAGCAGCGAAGGACGCATTTGATGGAACAATGTCGACGAGCCTCTCATCGCATTCGCCCTCCAGCCTGTGTCTCGGTGGCACGCGGTGATGCGTAGGCCTAACTGTTCTTACCGGAAGTTTCTCAGACGCAACGGAGGCGTCGGGCGCCCCCTAAAGACATGCCCCCCCGTCTCTAAGAGAAGGCCCGACTGCACCTCTTTGAATCAGAGAAACAGAGCCCTCCTGAAGCTAGAAGAGGCGACCCGGGAGGAGAACCTGGCACCTAATATCTCGTGCGCACAGCAGCATGGCCACTCACGGCGGGCTGTCGCGTTTCACGGGTGTCGCATCAGACCGGAGCCCGGTGACTTCACCTTAGTGTGGCCGAGGGCCCAGTCGTCTTCTGTCAACAGGTGTGACATACTCGTCAGCAGCTGCTTCACCGCAGCCTGGAACCGAGCAGCCAGTTCCCGCAATCCGCCCACGCCCACATGTCAGCCTCCGCCCACGCCCTCATGTTAGCTTCCGCCCACGCCCACATGTCAGCCTCCGCCCACGCCCTCATGCTTCAGCCCACGCCCATGTCAGCCTCCGCCCCCTCATGTTAGCTCCGCCCACGCCCACATGTCAGCCTCCGCCCACGCCCTCATGTTAGCTTCCGCCCACGCCCCATGTCAGCCTCCGCCCACGCCCTCATGTTAGCTTCCGCCACCCCTCATGTCAGCCTCCGCCCACGCCCTCATGTTAGCTTCATGTCAGCCTCGCCGCCCTCATATTATTCAGCCATGTCAGCCTCCGCCCACGCCTCATGTTAGCTTCCGCCCACGCCCACATGTCAGCCTCCGCCCACGCCCTCATGTTAGCTTCCGCCCACGCCCACATGTCAGCCTCCGCCCACGCCCTCATGTTAGCTTCCGCCCACGCCCACATGTCAGCCTCCGCCCACGCCCTCATGTTAGCTTCCGCCACGCCCATGTCAGCCTCCGCCCACGCCCTCATGTTAGCCTCCGCCCACGCCCACATGTCAGCCTCCGCCACGCCCTCATGTTAGCCTCCGCCCACGCCCACATGTCAGCCTCCGCCCACGCCCTCACCTCCGCCACGCCCACATGTCAGCCTCCGCCCACGCCCACATGTCAGCCTCGCCCACGCCACATGTCAGCTTTTGCGCCCCAATGTGCCCTCCACCCACAACCACACATGACCTCCGCCCCACGCCTACACCCTCATCCTCCTCCCTTCAGGCCCACGCGCGCCCTCTATCCACACCTGCACGTGTTTTCCGCCCACATCCCCCCACATCCTCCGCCCATGCCCTCAATCTCATCCACCATTCAGGCCCACGCGCGTCGTCTGCCAACACCCACAATCTTCCGCCACCCATGCACACATTTTCATCCTCCGCCTCGGCCCACGATGTCACCCTCCTCACAAGCTCACACTCTCGTCCTCCGCCCACACCCACGCAAACCCTCCGCCCACGCCGACTTTCTCGTCCCCCACCCAAGGCCACAACAAGCTTCCAACTAAAGAAACACAAACTCAAATCCAGCAGGTGCCTTTATCATGCCAGGAGATGGGCGGGGCGGAGTGGGGAGGGGGGCGTGTAGCCAGGCAAGGTGGGACCTTGGGGTCAGCCAGCAGCTGTCGCCTCGGGTCTGCCTCGCGTGTGAGGAGCCACAGTCTCTTCAGGAAGTCCGGGTACTTCACCTGCACCTGAAATCCACTTCGCAGCACCTGGCACCGCGCCAGCCAGCAGTCGGCCACATGCTCAGCACAATATCAGGTGCTGGCAGCCTTCGCTTGCCCAGGTTGCCGCGCAGGGGGCTCCCCACAAGGCCGGGGTGAGCGCTCCTCCGACCGTTGCGGAAAGGAAAAACACAGAAACCGCCAGGACTTCGATCTGACCGTGAAAACCCCCATTGATACCGACTGCCCCCAACTCCCCGAACATCGATGCCACGGACCCACCTTAAAGGCAGCACCACTGTTGTGGAGATACAATCTAAGCCGATGCCCCACGCACAAAACACGCCATGGTCGGTCAGCAGTCGGTGAGCAGGGGAGTGTTCGTGGTGGGCACCCCACCTGCATGCATGCGAGGATGCCGGTGTACTGCAGCTGTTCGACCACCATTCCTCTGCACCGCCTCCCTCCACCGCCCCAACCTCCTAAGCACATCAATCTCGCTTGTACCCTCCACGTTTCCGTTAGCCCCGTTGGCCCCCTTGCGAATGGGCGGCGCGCCCTCAAGCTCAAAGGGAAGACAGTGAGGGAGATGCGCCGAGCTCTAAGGCAGACAATGCGGAGCAGCATGCAGCCACACTGGACGCCCGAGGTGTGCCAATCAAGAAACAGCACCAGACGCGCACAGCCCCGGCCCCCTCAATAACACCGCCTGCTCAGGGAGGGCGCGCCCGGTAGGAATCTCACCCGTCCACCTGCGACGGCTGCTTGGCGGAGTTTGGCTTCACGCAGCGCACAAAATGCATCTCAGTGGCCTGCACACCCCACCCCCTCCGCCCCCCATGAGACGAGACGCTCCCCTCGATTGGTGCCCCATCTCACAGCCCGGCTTCCTTGCAGCCTCGTCCACAGCATGAACGCGCAGCGCCCGCATTTCCCTGTACCGTCCGTCGGGAGCCCAAAAATGGAAGGGCTGGGGGCGAGGGGCGCACCTCCAGGGTATTAACGAGGGCGGTGAGCTGCGTGCGAAATCCGGCCATCACCGTGCCCTGCCATAGCGACCGCCCCCCACACTCATCCCACACCTGAAACTCTCTTCCTCCGCCTGTGCCAGAAGCTGATGCTCACCCACATCAGCTCACACCCCCCACTATCCTCCGCCTTCAGCCCACAAGCAGAGTGATGCGAATGCGCAGATGTGGCGGCCCTGCGCCTGGCCCGCCCTCTGCTGGCTCAGCGCTCCGCAAGTGACCTTCTGCCACGTGGCGGAGCGAGCCCGCACCTTGGACCGCTGCGGCACGCCTCGCCCTGGCGATGGTGAAGCGTTGGCGGCATTGGCAGCGGCTGCGGCGGCGGCAGCTTTCTTCACTTTCCCCTTGCTGGCGAGCTTGCTGACTGGCGTGGCGGAGGATTTCTGCCCTTCCTTCCCCTGCTTCCGTCACCCCCAGAAATCGGCGGTCCGCAGGTCCCTCGCAAGCGAGCGGTCTGTGTCGAGGACGGCAATGGGCGCGCCTCCCTCCGCGCGAAGACGTCCGCCTCTGCGCGACACGGCCATTCCGGCGGACGATCTAGCTATTCGCAACATTCTAGGTAAAGGCTTTGCTTTTGGTGCATCGTATTCACCGCCGCACGGATGCAGTGGAGCACTTCCCGACCGGGCCCATGGGACGAACTGCAACTTGCCCGCCCAGACGCTCCCTGCCGTCCTCCCTCGCACCACGACCCACTCGGTCGCAACGGTCAGGAGGGGGCTGCAAGGCGGGACTGCTGGCAGGCGGGCGTGTGGGATACTGCGCACTCGACGACCTGGTTGCGCCAGGTTGGGTGCCATTACTTGAGCTCGGGCTGAGCCGCTGGTAGGGAGTGTTGGTGGGGGCAGGGGGCTGGGTTGGGGCGTGTGGGCCGCACCGGGGACGTGGTGGTGGAGAAGATGGCACGGACGATGCTATTGGTGCTGGCGGCCATGAGCTCGTTCACCATCTCGTTCTTGTTATCCTTGTTCTTCTCGAGGAAGCCCTCCACCGAATACTCCACGGATCCTGCGCCGCAACTCGCGGGCCGCCCCTCTCAGTGCCCAGGGGAGATATTCAATGTGGACAAGGCATGATGGCTCTAAGGGTGGAGGAACAGCTGGCACATCATGGCTGGAGGGACAGCTGGCACCCTGCGGAAGGGGGCAGATTCGCTCATTCGTCTCTTTTCCTTTTGTGTGGTAAGTCCGCATCGTCTGCGGCATGTACGCCACAGAGTGCAGCCTGCTACCGCGGCAGAATTCCCGAAGACTCTCTCCGCAGGCAGTCCGGCACAGAGGCCGAGTGTCTCAGAGCAAGTGAAAAGGGGCGGGGAAATGGGCGGCGCCTGCGAAGTGGCCGAGGGTGAAGGAGTCCCCCTCGCCGCCGTGAGCAACGGAGAACATCTGCTTCGCCTCCACGCCCTGCGCGCGCAGCCGCATTCCACCGACGTCACATGTCATATTTGCCCGAAAAGTGGAGGCAAAGAAACCTAAAACCTTTCTGCGTGGGAAGGGGCATCGGCGGTCGACCGCAGCGCTGCAGAGGGTTTAACGGTGTGCTTGGGGGGTGATTGGGAGGGGTAGAGGAGGTGAAACGGGTGTATGCAAACCAGCAGGTTGGTGGCCAGTTTTTTTATCATCGTTCGGTCAGTCGCCTGCATCCCTCACCCCTCCTCGTCAACCTCCCCTTCCCTCCTTCCCTTTCCCTCACCCCTCCTCTAGTCTCTCTCGTCTCTTGGCAAGGCCGAGGCATGACGCAGCCTCGGGGTGCTTGAAGCTCAGGTGCTTTGTCAGGTGCTCAAGCTCTTGTCCCTGGCCCAGCTCCAGCAATAATCGCTGCCAGCACCTGTGAGCACCAGGGGGGGGAGGGGAAGCGGGTAAGGGCCGGGAAAAGGAGGGGGCCAGAAGGCTGGGTTGATGCCTTTGGGAAGGCAGTCTCCTCGTCAAGGAGGGCCAGCAGGCCCAGCGGGCGCTCCAGCAGCCGCAGCTGCGCCGAGTTATCCGGGAACTGCACCTTCTCCCAGGGGATGCCCTCCGCCTCGTACTCCTGGCCCATCCCCGCCCAATCCCACCCACGCTCCTCACGCTGGAATACTCTCTTAGCACCATCCAGCATGTCGTGGGACGCCCTCTTCTCGTCCCATCCATCTCTCATCCCACCCCCGTGAGAGCACCTCGCTCAACTGCAACAGAGGCGCTGTGCGGATACCCCGTCTAGCGCAGGCTCCCAGTCAGCCTACCGGAGGGCACTTGGGGAAACTTGGGGCGAAGGAAGCCGCGTTTCCACTCCGACAAAGGGACTAGAAGGCAGGAACACTCTCGACGCACGGGGAGGTTGATGTGGGGGGCCCCCTTGTTGTTGGGGCCAAGGGAGGCACACCTGCGTGAAGAGGCGGCGGCAGAAGATGCCGTGCAGTTTCTCGTTGGCGTAGTTGATACTGAGCTGCTCCAGGCTGTTGACCGGGAAGTTCTCGAAACCGAAGATGTCGAGCACATTCACAGTACGCAGGCAGGGGCCGTCCGCCTCGCTTGTTGTGGTGTTGATGCTCGCCACCAACCTGCCATGCCCCGGCCCGGCCCGCGCCATCAAGCCGACCCTCTCACCCATTAGCCCTGCTCCAGCCAGCGCTCACACCCGGATCTCATGCAGCCATGCCTAGCCCCCCACCCCCCCCTCTGCTTCCCAGCCAGGCCCCTCTCCCCCTTCCGGATGATCTGTGATGTTTTTTTTAGGGTTTTAGGGCGCTAGCCGGCACATCGACGCCTGCAAGCCACATCCTGCCATGCCTGCCAGTGCAAGAAGATATCGACGCTCCTTACCAAGCTCTACTTTCTGGCAGCTTTTCCCGAATTCGGCCGGGTCAGCACTGCTGAGCATCCAGCCCAAGCAGCACGTCCACACAGCGCCGGCCGGCCTCACTCCTACCTACGACTCGGTCCAGCACCCCCCTAGGGCGTATTACAGAGCCCACCCAGGGCTCCTTCGAGCAACCCCGACAGAGCAGCTCCCAGGCTCCTCACGTGCAGAGGAGGGGTGCAGAGGGAAGCCGAGGACTGCTGACCAGTCAAACAGTGCGCTGTACAGCCGCCTCGCCAGCGCGTTACGAGCATCCTCGGCCTGGCACAACCCCTCCAGCACACATCAAGCGGCGGGAGGCGAGCCAGCTGTTGCTAGGCCCACCACACGATCAGTGGAGAGGACTCAAGAACAGGCATGCACTTGCAGGGCGGGGCAGTCGCATAGCGCCACGTATCCACGGATGTTAGCACGGCCCATCGGCATGAATCGCTGCCGAGTACGTCTCACACATACTGGTGCGGTAAAACGGGACAATACGGGCTTCAGGCAGTCCTGGAAAAGATCCTGACATCGCGATTCCGATTGGATATCAGGACACAAGCATGACTTCAACGAAGCCCCATGTTCTGAATTTGGGCACATCGCACAGGGTACGCGCAGTGTCGAAGCGAAGCGAAAACGCAGAAACGTCGGACTAATCCCCAACATTCCTAGGTGCTCGCCCGGCGCTCAGCTCACACCTTGCTGGGCGCAAGAAGCTTGGTTATCGTGCTGCCTCCGATTGTCAGATCTTGGGTCGTCAGTACACGCTATGCCACTCCCACCATCGCCACCTTGCTCAGGAGGGCCATGCGAGAGCACGGGCGGCATAAAGCAGGGAAGCCACATTCGACCGACTGGGTGGTGGGAAAGCACAAGCTGGGCCTGAGACGAGGGAACTTCCCAAGACGGGCAGCGCGTCAACCGCCGTAAGGTGGTGCAGAGACATACCCATCGGGAGGTAGAGGCGCGCCCTCCAAGGGAGGGGGGGGTCATGGCTCATATGCAGATCGGAACACATTTACACCAATGAACCGCAGCGCTGCTGAATACTGCGTTAAGGGTCCGGGAGCCAATGCGTGGGCGGGGCACAACATGTGCAGGACGAAGCTCCAAGGCGGAGAAGGGCGAAGCCGAGCGTCACGGGCACGCAGGTAACCGAGCACCGGCGAGTGGACGCGGCAGACGGCGCAGGCCACCGGGCCGCCGCGGAGGGGTGCCAAGGGCTCACCTCCAGCTGGCCCTGGGGGATGCCGATGAGCCGCGCCGCGGTGATCAACGTCGCCTCGCTCTCGCCTCCAGTTGGCACCCGGCTGCCCTCCTCCCCCGACTCTTCGAACTCGATGTTCCCCAGAGCCAGCACCCCGGCCACCACCTCGAAGATGCCCTCCTGCAATTGAACCCGGGGAGTTTCCGACGCGTTTCAAAAAACCAGTTTTTCGGTTGGCCCCGCCTCCGCCCTCTCTCTTCCCGGAACCGGCTCCACGGCAAGAGCCGCCGATGAATACACGGCACAGGCCTCTCCAACCTGCCTTTCTGACCTGTCTGACCTGGCAAACGGCGGTGCGCGGATCCTCAGACAGACGAACCTTCTGCTCCTGAGCCAAGCCCACCGTGGTCATGGCCTTAGACAGCTCTTCGAAGCGCTGCGAGAAGCACACCGATCGACCTCCCGCCCGTCCACCGGTCAGCACCCCGGCAGAAACCCAGCAGCGGGAGGACAGGCATTCAGCGCTGCAGAAGCCGAGTGTTGCAAATCAGACGCTCCTCCTCTGATCGATAAGGAGCAGCCACGTGGACTGTCCTGCTGACCCGGCCATCTCCAGTCGATCGTTCACACGGTTGCCAGCTATGACCGGGTTTGGGGTCGGGGAAGACTGCTCTACGATTGCCGCGCCGTCCTCCAGCGACCGTGGTAGCTACAGCCAACGAAGAGGTTGCGGTGCCGCACCCGAGCATCGTCGACCAATGGCACGGCGGAGCAGCCGCCTTGCAGATAGCAGTACTCGCTCGCCGACCGAAGCTGCAGTCGGGCACGCTGCGCCTCGCTTGCCCCCGCGCAAAGCTGCCACCTCTCGCCGCACGCCTCCCACCCCCCAGCATTCCTCACTATTGTCTGACGGCGGGAGAGCCCACCCCATGTCGGAGAGTCAGCCAGGCGAGTGTCGAGCAGCAGGACCGCGGACGCGAGATAGGGGAGCCGCAGCTGCTGGTCACGTGAGTACAGTTTACACAAGAGCGCCCGATCTATCGCAATCTCTTAATCCAACCGAACCCTCACCTCTCGATGCCCTGTTGGGCCCTTTCCGACCATGCAGGATCGAGTCTGTGCACGTGCAACCCGGATCTGCATATTCAGCATATACTCCTCCGGGCCGACGCCGTGGGACCTCACACGTCCCAATGTGCAGTTGCAAAGGCCTCCGAGGTCTCAGCTGGTATGCATGCAGGGGGAGGGGATAGGGGGAGGAGAGGGGGAGGAGGCAGAGTCTCACGAGTAGAAGACATGATAGCCTCTCCTCCGGGGCCACAAACGTGACGCGTGTCTTTTCTAATAGGTAGCTCGTGATGCGGGCCCCTACCACCCCCATGCCGCCCTCGCATACGCCCTTCCCGCCGCCTTGCCCCTGCACTTCACCCTCCCCCCCACCACGCTGAAGCGCACGAGGCAACCCGACCACGCCCAGCCCATCACCTTCCAGGATGAAATCGGCGTGCAAACGCGGGGTGGGGCCGGAATACGGTTCCACTAACACACCGATTGGCATGACGTGCGCTGACCGAAGCCGGCCCATCACCATCCTAGTGGATAAGATGAGCATGCAGGAACAGGGCGGGCCGTGTCGGGAGACCGCATAAACAGAGTGTAAGAAAAAACGCATGAATGACAGCATGGCCGTGAGGCATGAATGACAGCATGGCCGTGAGGCATGAATGACAGCATGGCCGTGAGGCACGAATGGCAGCATGGCCGTGAGGCATGAATGACAGCATGGCCGTGAGGCATGAATGACAGCATGGCCGTGAGGCATGAATGACAGCATGGCCGTGAGGCATGAATTACAGCATGGCCGTGAGGCATGAATGACAGCATAACGTTAACAACGAGATGCCAGTACGCCATAACGTGGCTGTCGATCACCAGTCCCCCGGCAGGTGAAAAAGCCCCAAGGCACTGGACATAAAAAGAGTTTCACACTGAACGGCATGAGATCGGCCAACAAAAGCCAGCCCACCATCATCCCAGTGGATGTGAGAAGCAAATCAGGAGCAGGGCGGGGCCGTGACAAGATACCACAAACTCATACATGTTCCCAACCCTGATGCAAAGCAGCATGGAAAGATGAAACGATGTGATGACCGATCATCGCCCAACAATTGTTGGTCTCTGGGTAACGGAGTAAGCGGACCCTGCTGGCATGCCCCCCAGTGGCTCCCGGTCGATGGATGGGACCTGTTGGTCCATGGTTATGTCATGAATGCAGTCACACCACACAGCATGGACACCCCATGTCAAAAAAAGTAATGCACACACACACACACAGGCGCGATGGCATCGAGGCTTTTGGAGAGCATGGAGGACGTGCGGCGGGAGGCGGAGCATCTGGGCACTGTGGAGGGTCAAGGAGGGGGCACCGCCGAGGCGCGATCTGGATGGGCACGGGCAGGCATAGGCGGGCTCAGCCAGGCGGCGTCAAGTGTCGAGGATATCTTGAATGAGTGGGATGACCTTTTGTCGCCGGGCCCGGGGAGTGGGGTCTGGACTCAGGAGCAGAGTGGGGCCTCGCCGGAGCAAGCAATGGCCTTGGCTGAGGGAGGGGTGGCCACCTTGATGGGGGCGAGCAGGCGGGTGGCCGGCCTTCTTGAGCGGGTTGCTGGCATGGGGGCAACTGGTGAGGGTGACGTGGGAGATGTGGGGAGGCTCGCGGGTGGAGTTGACACACGCCGGGCCCCTCAGAGCCCGGGGGCCCATCCCGGCAGCGATGACCACTTACAACAGGTTGCACGGCAGCATACGGCATCTCATCAGCTTCTGTGCCCAACGCGCGAGGTTGCTAGCCGTGCCGGAACTAACAGTGAGCAGCTGTCGGGAAGGCGACGACTGGATGGTGAACTATCGGCCACCGGGAGGGCTTGGGACACCCAGGCAACTGTGGGGATGGGACCCCAAGTAAGAACAGTGCGGCATGACAGTTGTAGGGCAAGTGTGGAGCGCATTGCTCAAGTTCGCAGCTTCCTCGCAAGGCAATCACAACAAGGGTTTCAGTCATGTGGAGTTGGTGCTGGGGGTAGAGGGCTACAGGCGCAAGTCGGTGGTGGGTGCACAAGTTCGGATGAGGGCAACCCAGTTTATCATTCTCAGCCCCTTGAGACAGTGTTCAGCCCTTGGACATTCTGGCCGTGGCGTGGGTGGGCAAGCTCTCTTGAGACCAGGCTCTAGGGCGTGTAGGGGGCAGCGGGGTGCTGTGGGATGTGGGATTGGTGGTGGAGGGGTGGCTCGATTGGCGGAGGTGAGCCGGCTTCAGAGACACAGCAGCAGTGTGCCGGCAGGGCAGTCGCAGAGGGGCTCAGGTGGTCCAGTGAGGCTCTGGGAGCAGAGGGGCGGTCCTGCGCGTGAGCTTGGTGGTGGAGATATGGCTCGGGGGGCAGGGATGAGCCGGCTTCAGGCACAAGGCAGCAGTGCGTTGGAGTTGCGGATGCAGATGGGCTCGGGTGGCTCAGCGCGGCTTAGGGGGTCCCATTCTTCACAAGTGAGATCCGGAGATTCCGGATAAGTGTCCCGAAGTGTGTGCTGAATCCTTTGATCCCCGGCGTGGGTACATAGTGCAGCCGGTCTTCTGCGGCTACGGGGTGCCAAAGGAGTCGGTACAAGGATAAGCAAACACGAAGATAATCTGGAGATAAGCCACATAAAAGACAATCCGGAGGAGTGTCCCGAAATGTGTGCTGAATCCTTTAATCCCCGGTGTGGGTACATAGCGCACCCGATCTTCTGGCGACACTCGTTGCCCGGAGTGCTGCGCAGCCTGCTCCTACCCCAACGCAGCTTGGTCCACCCCTCCCTGGCCTCGCACGGTATAAGCCATACACCGTTGGGAGGGGGGGGCGCACCTCCCGGTATCCAAACTGCACCTCGAAGAGCTTCCCAAAACGGCTCGAATTGTCATTCCGAACCGTCTTCGCGTTGCCGAACGCTTCCAGCACTGTGCTTGTGCTCATCACCTGCGCGGCCAGACTCTGGGCATCTCATTTCCATCCCCGAATCCACAAGCTGCCCCGGAGGCGAGGCCTCCGGAGGGAAGCCTGTCAGGCGAAGGGATGCGAGGCGCATGAAGGGGAGCCGCAAGAATGGGGACGTCCCTCCCGGCGGCGGGATAGGATGGATGCGAAGGGTGGCCAAGATGGATGCGAAGGGTGGCCAAGAGACCGAGCGGCCGCCAGCTGTGGCCGCCGCCAAGTCAGGGTGCGCAAGAGCCCTCGTGGTTCACCTGCTGCTTGATCTTGACCCCAGAGGACTGATCCGGCCCGCCACTGCCTCCGTCCGCAGCCACCGCAAGGAACTCCACGACCTACGAGATCCATCCAATCAGCGATCGCCCTCAGGCTTAGCCCAGTGATGCATAATCGATGATGAAATAATCGCCAGTGCAAGAGTGGCATCGACCCTGACAACCTTACACAATTCGCGGCATCGCCAGTGGTGGGAATCACCCCTGACCTGGTCACTCCGGGCACAGCACCGCCATTGGTGGGAATCGACTTGATTCACGTCACTCCGTGCACGGGATCCACCGTTGCGGCCGTCGAGCCAACAAACCCGATTGCGACGAGCCCTCCGAGACATGCGCCCGGGCGTCTGGGCAAGGCAGCAGGTGCAGCAGCTGACGCTTGTTCAGCATATAACAACTTATTCGGGCAAGAGGCCAGGGCGGGGTGGCCGCTCCAGCTCGTGCAAGCCGCGCACGCATGTCCGCTTGCTCCGGCAAGTAGCTGCAGCCAAGGTTAACCCTGAGGTGGCTGCTTGGGCGCCTGGTGTGCACACCGCGCGTATGTCCCCCCTTGCAGCCGAGAGGGCCCGCCGCCTTCGAGCGCCCCCGAGGTGCAAACCCTGGAGAAGCTGGGGGGACACAACTTGATGGGAGGGGAGCCTCTGGAGTAGCGGTCACCTGCTTGGTGGCCTCCGTCTTTCCAGCACCACTTTCGCCACTGATCACCACGGACTGGCTTAGCCCGGAGGCGAGCGCCACGGCTCGCAGCGCCCGCGCCGCCACCTGGCCACCATCACCACATGCCTCGACGCCCAGTCACGAGACACGTCATCGAATGGTCGCAGCAGTGACGGCGGCCGTCTCCCGGGAGCAGCGCACGATCTCACAGTCCTGTGCAACCCTAAACCGCGGGCCTCCCAACCGCTCCGGATGTGCATCGTCGCGAAAGGTACGTGCTGTTTGTGGGCACCGAGAAGTTGAACAGAGCGCTCACTGCAGCCCTCTGCCCACAGCCGTGAACAGGGCTCGTGCAAAAGAGGACCAAACGACTCGAGGCTCTCATTCTGTGAGATCAGACGCATCAATCCCTTACACTCCCATCCTGGTACCCCAACCATGGGTCAGCGGGGTGCAGCAGCCACCTGGTAAATGTGGGGCGCTCCAGCCCTTGCCGAGACATCCTCCACCTCCGAGGCTTGTCCTATTCCAATGCTCTCTGATAAGGCGTACTTGGTGATGGAGGGCACGCCATAGATAGGCAGCAACCTGCCACACCAATGCCGCCGGCAGGCATTAGGGCAACGGAGCTGAGTCAGCCGCGCGGCCTCGCCACAGGATGCACGCTGCAGGCAGGAGACACCCTGCACTGTAACCAGCCAGCCAGTCTGATTGATCATCGATCGCTTCGTAAGCTTCAGGATCCCAATCATCGAAACTCCTGGGAGTCTGTTCCTGAGGCAGGCTCCGCCGCTGGGGAGTGTAGTTGCTCTAGAGCGCCCCGGAGGAGGAAATCAAGTGAACTGAGCATTTATTCTGTAAGAGGACGGACGAGCGGTCCGCACCTTTCTTAGGATGACTTTCTGAAACTGATCGAGCTCAGGACAAGCACGTGCGATGCTGCGTTGGGCCCGATGACACAGTGACATATACGCTGCTGCATCGGGTCGTCTTCGGATAAAAGGCTTGATCTCTGTCTTGGAAAGAGCGAATAATTGTATTGTTGCAACCACAAGAAAGTCTTGCAGCTCTCTTCTTGAAGTTGACAAATATACATCGATAAAAATGTTTGAATCCAATTTATATATAACAACAAATATATACCTTAAAGTAGCTGAGGAGCTTCGCATAGGCAGGGGGCTATCTTTGGGACATCTGATAGGAGGATAGAGCGCTGGGGCCCTCTAGGGGGGGGGGTATATGCCGGGGATACTGGACAACTGTCAAAGGGTTGTCGTGCACGTGGGGGGCCTTTACTAAAAGAGGTCAACGGCTTACCGGTACGGGTTGACTGCGATCAAGACCGGGCCTACCGTCGTCTGCGCGGCGCCCCCCAAGCGGGCACAGTTAGCGCGGTAACACAGACTGTAAGAAGGTATGGGCAACATAGCAATGTGCGCGCCCGCGGACGAGAGGGGAGCAGTTCGGGTAAGCCGCTCGCGGGCTGGCACACATCCATGTCAGACTACTGCAGGCCGATACGATGCACAAGTGTTGAGGCGAAGAGTTGAGTTGGAGTGGATGAAGCTGGGTGCACGACGAACGAGAGCGAATGCGAGCGAGCGAATGCAAGACAAGAGTTGCCATGGTTCGCCAACGCTCTACCAAGACTGCGTTACTGAGCGGAAGCGGCCAAAAGCGACGCGGTTATTCGAGTGGCTCGTACGGTACCCACATGTTCGGGGGAATCTCTCAGGAAAATACTCAGCAAAGACATGGATAAGCTGCCAGCATCCTAAAAAATGGCTGTGCGCGAAGGGCAAACTGTAGGTCCGTTCAGATACGGTTTTAATCGGATACATCCTCGCGCCTCGGAGATGCACCAAGCGAGAAACAGACGGTGCGAATGCTCGCTTGCCAGGGTGCATGAAGAACTTAGAAAAGGACTGGCACGCCGAGACTGGGTTGATGCAACGTGTCAGCCCGAGTAGCCGGTTCAAATTGAATCTTGATTATTGAATGGGGGGTCTCTGAAGACCCGTGATTCAACTAGTTAAGTTAGGCGCGATTACGCTCATTTTAAGCGCACTAAATTCGGAGCGGCATACATAGATGCAGTCGTTGTGGAAGCGCTCAGAGATTGTAGCCAGCACGTCGTTCGGGTCATCGGATCCAAGCGCCTGCGCGATCCAGCAACCTTCCTCGACATTAATCCGTGAAACATGGCCTTTATGTTCGTCTTGAGCCTCCCCCTTGCGAGATTATACCCTGCATGCAGTATAAAGGTACACAGTAGAGATGGAATCGAGAAACGCGACCATATTCCTTACAGGCGTGACGTGGCGGAAAGAAAGTGCGGCTTGCTGGTTGGTTGCGTTTCAATACATACAAGCAATATATTGTAGGCGTTACCAATAGATCGTCCACGCGAGGGGCTCGGATGTCCATATGACTTGTGACAGGTGGACGTTAAAGTGGACGCATGTGCAGAAGGCAAAACCCCGAGCGCGACGTTTTACCATTGAGCTCAAAGCAAGGCAGACAAAGGAGACGATTTCCCCACCCCATGTGAAGGAACGTGAGGGCGGATAAATTGATAAACATTATGAGTTGGAGGATATCGTAGGAGAGCGGTGTTCAAATGCGACAGATAACGCTTAAAGACATGTGCAGTTGGCACACTTTCACGCTGTTCCAAGGTTTTGCACCTAGCGTCGGTATCGATGCGGAGTCTATTGTAGCTCTACAAAATAATAAGACAGTTTATGTGAAGTGCGGATGTGCAATATTGCCTAGAATCGCTTCTATGTCATGAAGTTGAATTGTGACGAGAGAGCCAAGCTGAATCTCGAAGATCTGCAACCCCGAAGAACCTCGAAGGGGAAACCTCGAAGCTCAACGTTCTGAAGGGAGCTGAACGAATTACAAGAGAGGTCTAACGTCTTACGTGAGGGAAGAAAATTGAGTTCGATGGCGCGTCCGATCGGTATGCGCGCCCTCGCGATTAAATTCCACCCTTGCATCTTGAATCCTGAATAGTGATATATTCAGGAATAATTATTCAATATCAATAATGATAGTCCTTCAAGATGCAAGGATCAAGGACTATCCGACGCGACGCGCGAGGGGGCACACGCACACGCACACGCGCGCGAGACACACATACGACATAGAGATAGACACAACGACAAGACAGGTGACCCGATGGCGATCGCCGATGATGATGCGTCCGACGTGTTCCGATGCGAGACCTGCCTCGTCGTGATCATCGTTTTCGTTGAATGCTCAAACCTCAATAGCTCACGTCATCGTCTCTTGATCAGAACGAACAAGAAAATAGTTCACAAAAACGAAAAAGGAGGATAGTATAAAGGAATACGAAGTGAGTGTGATACAGTTTTGAGGTATTCATTGTCCCACCTACAGAACACCACGGTTCAGACCAACCATGACAAGCCATGCGACGGTAGTCGGACTAGTCACTGATTTCACAGCGCAACAAATGAGGGGTGTGACCAGGTGACCAGGGTGTGGCTTGACGCTCACTGGCAATCGAGCGATAAGGGATTTGAGAGTAAATCGACGGATAGAGTGCTACAGTTTAAAGAAACGCTATGTTGAGTCCATAGTGTTGGCAACAGTTAGAGGAATCCGCTGACAGGCACCAATACTTTCGTACGTTTCAAGTAACGTTCCCTGCCATGCTGGCGTGAAATACACTTAGATAAAATCGTGCCGTGCTCGTTGAGCCTGAGTACAGGGACGAATGTCTGGCATCGAATGCGAAGAGATAGTGGTAAGCTTCTCTCGCTTGGAAGCACAGGAAGTGCTATGAGATGATACGCAGCTGTCGTCTTCGTTGAGATAAGCGTCCAGCTCTGCCTATGTCGGCAACCGTTTACAATGCGGTTTCCTTTGCAACTTATTTTCTTGTGCAACTGTATGTGCACGTGTATTCGGCTCACCTGCCTCTTGTCCCTGTGTCCGAGTCTGGACACCGTTCCGGGAGCAGTCAGCGCGCCCTCAGCATCAAATCGATATCTGTGGCGCGTTGTCACAGCTAAGTCCTTCGAGTGTACGCTCAGTCGTCGCATCCTTGAGTCCCTTTCTCATGCAGCGCGGGAGACTGCTGCAGTCGGAGACGGTCGCTTTGAACTCGTGTTCTTGGGGCGACTCGCTATTGGAGTTATGGGAAGAGGGTCAACTTTGCGACATCACGCTCTGCACTTCGACCGACGAGTTACCAGCGCATCGCATCGTGCTAGCATCGGCCAGCCCTTTCTTCAGGTTCGCTCACACCGTAGGCGCGACTATCCCCCGCAGGAACTAGGCCTCCCGGAGACCATAGCGCTCCACCCTATCTGCTGCCTGCCGCAAGCGAGAGCCTGCCAATCTGAACGCCGATGGCCTCCGCTGACCTGGTGACCCAAAACTCGGCTATCCAGGAGCGATAGGCACGCATACGCCTGGTGCGCTCGCTACGCTGCGCCTGTAACAACGCTCTCATGCGTTGTTACTCAAGGCGTATGTGCTCGGCGTGCGTCATCGCGCCGACGTCATGCTAAGCTGTCGTCCAATATCGCTCGCCTTCTTTATCTACAGTATTCACTGTGGACCCCGCGGTGTCGAGGTCGCGTTCCCCGGGCGCGCGTCTATCGCAGCCGCACTGCAGGCTCTCGACGCCTGGGCCCGGCCGAGGCCCTGTCGCAAAGCCTCACATCGCCGGGTAGGAGCAAGGTTGCTAGGTGGCAAGCCTCGGGCGACCGAAGATCGGAATACGATCCTAGGTGGTGCGCTCCAGTGAAATTTGCGCGCGCCTAGAAGACTGCGTGTTAGCAATCGAGAGCGCGTCGAGTTCGCGTGCAAATCTGCCGCGCCATATGGCATTGCAGTCATTGAGGCGGTGGCGGGCAGCGAGGCCTCCAGCGCGCCGATCATTTCAGAAGGCGATCGGCCCGCCGGGTCTCTTCGCCACCTCTGAGGGCGGTTGTGGCACGCAGGGCAATGTTCACGGGGGCAGGGGAGCATATGGCGGAGGGCAAGAGCACGCGCGTGGACATCACCGGAGTGGATGGCGAGACCCTGCGCCAGCTGGTGGCATGCGTGTATCGCCGTGAAGTGGAGATCACCCCGCAGAATGTGGAGGGCCTGCTGGGCGGATCTGCGTATCTCGGCCTCCGCCAGATCCAAGACGCCTGCAGCGACTTCTTGCACGCCTCCCTCGGCGTCTGTAACTGCCTGGTACGTGTCCAGCCCGCCCCCGACCCTCCCTAGGTTTTGCAATGCCCGCGACATTCTCAGCCGTCGCCACTGAGCGCCGCGTTGAGTTAAGCCGGCACCGATCTCGGTCAACACGAGGGCTGGGGTGGTCCTCACTGCTCAGGAGCTCACACTTTCAGGGGATGCTGCGAGCGCTGGCCGTGATGCTCCTCAGGCACAGTGAAAAGCATGCAGCTCGCTACCAGGAAGAGTCGGGACCGGCATGGGGTACCCTGTCGCCTGAGAGGGTTGCACAGGACAGGGGAGTCGAACCTCACCGACAGCACTGGGCCGTAACTGGCAAGGTAAAATATCGAAAGATAACCGTGACCGGAGCATCTTGCCGGAGCGGGCCAGGCGAAAGTAAGTAGAGAGCTCAAGGGGTGCCGAGGAAGAGGACGGGAGACTGGAATGTCACAGGCAATTATGGCAATGGCCTCGACGTATCACAGTGCGGGTGCGAGTGTCACAGGCAATTATGACAATGGCCTCGACGTATCGCTGCGGCCCTCTGCACAGCGCGGCGCGCCGGTTCTCGGCACAGCACTTCGCGGAGGTGGTCCCCCAGCCGGCCGGACCCCGCGGCTTGCCCCTTCCCTGGCTCCGGCGCCGCCCTCTGTGCGGCGCTCAAGCGTCTCATGCTCCACAGCGTCCCTTGCCGGTGTGGTCCTCGACGAGTTAAAGCATGGCACATCAGTCGGCGGGAAGTAGGCGCGAGAGGTCCGCTTGCGGCGCAGTTCTCGCGCCGGAGCCTCTTGCCGGAGCCGCTTGCCGGAGCCTCGCGCCGGAGCCTCGCGCCGGAGCCTCGCGCCGGAGCCTCGCGCCGGAGCCTCGCGCCGGAGCCGGGGGTGCTGTGCCAGAGTCACTGGATTGTGGAGATAATGCTCCGGTGCGAGAGGCGCTCTGCAGGTGGTGGAGGCGGACGATGGCGCAACGTTCTTGTCTCTCCTGCCAGAGGACGTGGTGTTGCTGCTGCGAGACAATGAGCTGCAGGTGTGTGGGCTGTTCGCGGCGCTGCTTGCCAAAAACTAGAGAACGCTGCTGAGGTTGCTGGGCGAAATTGCAGTGCCAGTTGCGCCGATGCCAGATGACGGCAATGCAAGCGCGTCGAGGGACGTCGGATGAGATCACATGGGGCCACAAGCGCGGCTCGAGGGACGTTAAATGGGCGGGAATGTGGGTGACTGGGCGCGGCCTGGCCTGGCGGGGTTGTGGGATATTGCGCGGAGGTTGCAGGTTCAGACGGAGCAGGAAGTGCTTCGAGCCCTACTCAAGTGGGTGCATCACGACCACAGTGCGCGTCAGCCTCTACTGCCGGGGATGCTCTCCTGCGTTCGCCTGCCCTTGATTCCCACACAGGTTCTCCCTTGCCCTTGATCGCCGTGTGGGTCCCCCCTCTTGCCCTTGATCCCCAAGCAGTTGCACCCTGCTGCACAGAAGGCATGAGAGCTGCGTCCGAGGTGATCAGGTGATCAAGCACGGCGGCCTCGGCATGGCGCGCTGGGCTCTACTGCAGCCAATCAGGTGTTCAAGCACGGCGGCCTCGGCGTGGCGCGCTGGGCTCTACTGCAGCCAATCAGGTGTTCAAGCACGGCGGCCTCGGCACGGCGCGCTGAGCTCTACTGCAGCCAATCAGGTGTTCAAGCACGGCGGCCTCGGCATGGCGCGCTGGGCTCTACTGCAGCCAATCAGGTGTTCAAGCACGGCGGCCCGGCACGGCGCGCTGAGCTCTACTGCAGCCAATCAGGTGTTCAAGCACGGCGGCCTCGGCATGGCGCGCTGGGCTCTACTGCAGCCAATCAGGTGTTCAAGCACGGCGGCCTCGGCGTGGCGCGCTGGGCTCTACTGCAGCCAATCAGGTGTTCAAGCACGGCGGCCTCGGCACGGCGCGCTGAGCTCTACTGCAGCCAATCAGGTGTTCAAGCACGGCGGCCTCGGCACGGCGCGCTGAGCTCTACTGCAGCCAATCAGGTGTTCAAGCACGGCGGCCTCAACGTGGCGCGCTGGGCTCTACTGCAGCCAATCAGGTGTTCAAGCACGGCGGCCTCGGCATGGCGCGCTGGGCTCTACTGCAGCCTGCCTTCGCTCTCAGATGTCCGAGCAGAGTCTCGGAGTGCGGAGCCTCGTTCAGGCCGCGCAGCCCCGCTCTCATGACGCACGCTGACGCATTGTCACACGGTTGCGGCCGTGCGCAGAATGCAGAGGGCACGTAGATTCCCGCAGCCACCTGATTGGATCTCTTCTCTCTGATGTCATCCCACTTCCATGGAGATGCAAAGGGTCCCGAAGCCCCCTCATCTTGACAAAGGGTATACCGTTCGATGCCGCTGCCCACATCCTTCAAGTGCTTGTCAAGCTTTCACGAAGGGGTGGTGGGGAGTGGGTGGCAGGTGTTGAAGACGGAGGTCCTGTTGGCGGACTTGATTGCGGAGTGCGAGGCCTGCACAGCTCAGGCTCAGTCCGCAATCCAGGCTCAGCGCGCCGGCACCCACCTTCGCATGGAGCGGGTATCCCTCCCCCCCTGTGCCCCGCATCTTCTTATGGAGGAGGTGCAACCCCCCCCCCCCCCCTATGCGCAGGCGGCGCACCCATCTTCGCTCGGAGCGGGTACCGCTGTCCGCTCCGCTGTGCACAAAGCGGTGCACACATCTCATCTCTGCGCGCTTTGTGCGGTCGTATATGAAGACTGGGCAGGCCAGGCGAGGGCCAAGCGTACGGAGTGGAGACGGAGCGTGACACGAGGGGGATGGCCCGAGTGTTGGAATTCGAGAGTTTCGTTTTCACAAAAGCGAGCGTAAACTTTCATTCTCAAAAGATATACCAGTTCGCAGCACGAAATGCCACGAACATTACCAGTTCGCAGCACGAAACGCCACGAACATTAGCGCGCCATCATTACTGACTGGGCGGTCTATGTGAAAGTTCACTAATTAGAGCTGACGTGTCACTGTCGAGTTCATAACGACTGCAGTGACACGCCTGCGATGGTCCGATGGACTCTCCGGCCCAGTGTCATAAACTGGGCCGCGATCTATCACATACTGAGTGTTATCGATGGTCATCATATGATCCAACGGTCACGATTAGTTCAGCAGATCTACAGATCTAGATCTAAGGGTTTCACAGGGTTTCTTTAGGGTTCCTTCAGGGTTTGAGCACCTTGACTGCCACACAATGTCTAGACAGTCATGCTTTACACCAAACTGATCAGCAGTCACTTGCAGATTCCAATACCCCTTCTAAAGGGTGACTGTCTAGCTATCCTACTGCCAGTTCTTGGGAATGGCGCCCCTTCAGTTAGCAATACCCAGTTCTTGGGATGGTGCCCCTCCAGCTCCAGTTTATGGGGATGGTGCCCCTCCAGCTCCAGTTTATGGGGATGGTGCCCCTTCAATCTTCATTTGATCATCACGGGATAGATTGTCAAGATATCCACTCGTAGTCCAGGACAAAGCTCAGGATGTCTAGATAGTCCAAGCTGACAAGCCTCGGGATCATCATCCTTATGCGAGTCGGAGCCCGAGTCCAGATCGGAGATGGAGTCATCAAAGTTGTCACCAAAGTGGTTACCATCATCATCCTCGGTGAACACCTTCATAGAGTCGAAGATGTGCTTGGTGGCGCCACAATCCAGAACAGCGCTCTTGTCTATAGTGGAGCGGAGCGCAACCCGCAGGTCAGGATCCACCACCCCTCCGGCCACCTTAGCACAGCGAGCAGTAGCATCAGTAGGCACCGCCAACACTCTCTCCAGCACTGAATAGTCGTTGGAGAGGGTGAGTCCAGAGGATGGAGGGTCCACCAAGTCAGATTTACCAGAGTTACCCCCAAAGACCAGATGCACCGGAGTCACGGTGTCCTCCAGGCCAGAAATAAATTGTGGTAGGTCGTCAGAGAAGCTGGCAACCACACTGCCCTCTACCAGCTCACAGATTGCAAATAGAGCCTCGCCAGTATCATCCACACCAGGGTGCTGCTCACGACGGTCCTCCACGATTCCAGCACCCGTCTCCATTGCTGCTGCAGAAGTCGCGATGACGTTGTCGTAGTGGTCACATACCGCGTCGTTCAGCTTCTGGAACGACGGCAGCTCGTCCCCAGAGAACATAGTGCGAATATGCACATACGCCGGGTTCAAGGAGTTCAGTACCATAGCCACAAACACTGCCTCCAGGCTGGCGACATGAAACATTTCACCACCCGGCAGGAATTTGCTCGTGCACGCATACTCCTCCACTCTGTCAAGAACCTCACTCGCATTTAGAAAGCCTTGTAGCGGGGGCGCGAGCGTCTTGAACCTCTTCGTGTCGTCAAGCAAAGCCTTGACCTGCCGCACAAAGTACGCAGAGCCCGTGCTCCGACGCATTTTAATTAGCTGTCGCCAGGCTGAGACACCGTCCGCTTCAGTACTGTATGACCGAACAACTGCGTTCGCCGTCCTGGTAGTAACGCGCGACAGAAAGTCATGAAACAACTTATTCGCTGCCACCGAGAACTTCTCGTCCTTCTTGATGTCCTCCAACTCGCGCGTGTCCGACAAAAACAGCGCCATCGCCGGGTGACGCAGAGACGGTACAATTTTACCTCGGAACTCCAGCCACTTGCTGTCATTTTCTGCCTCCTGACCAGAATAGAGCTGGTCATTCGGGAACCCCTTCAGCATATCCGTCAGAAGAGGTAAAGGTACGTCCACCGTACCACTCGCAACTCGAGATTTAACACTGGAACCAGCCATACTGGATTCCGCGGCCTCAGGACACGCAATAGCATTTCCTGTCCCCGCATTCTGATTCGCAACAGCCAACTGGGGCACTGCTTGTGCCAGGACTTGAACCATTTTCATAAGCTCATTTAAACGCGCGTCTTGCTGCGAAAATAGCTGTTGCTGCCTCTCATCGATAAGAGTAGTCAGCGCTGCAGAGTCCTCCCCTACTGAAGTCCATCAGGCTTCCTTTCCTCCGAAAGTTCGCCATAAGTAGGTTCCACACCCAGACCTGGCGGGGACCTCTCTACAACTTTGGCCTTGTCTCGTGTCTTACTCATTTCCGAATACGCAGTAAAATTTTGCGTGATACAACCGTAGGTTAACACTTACAATGTAAGTGGGCCCAAAACCTGTTGGAATTCGAGAGTTTCGTTTTCACAAAAGCGAGCGTAAACTTTCATTCTCAAAAGATATACCAGTTCGCAGCACGAAATGCCACGAACATTACCAGTTCGCAGCACGAAACGCCACGAACATTAGCGCGCCATCATTACTGATTGGGCGGTCTATGTGAAAGTTCACTAATTAGAGCTGACGTGTCACTGTCGAGTTCATAACGACTGCAGTGACACGCCTGCGATGGTCCGATGAACTCTCCGGCCCAGTGTCATAAACTGGGCCGCGATCTATCACATACTGAGTGTTATCGATGGTCATCATATGATCCAACGGTCACGATTAGTTCAGCAGATCTACAGATCTAGATCTAAGGGTTTCACAGGGTTTCTTTAGGGTTCCTTCAGGGTTTGAGCACCTTGACTGCCACACAATGTCTAGACAGTCATGCTTTACACCAAACTGATCAGCAGTCACTTGCAGATTCCAATACCGAGGCCCGCATGAGCCACGATGTGCGACCTGCGCGATCGAGGTCCAGTGGCTGCATCGCGGGCGCCACTCGATCCGTCTGGGGGTGGGAGACGCTTGATGTGTGAGCCGCTCGATCGTGTTGCGGGTGCAGAGAATCCAGTGCGCGAACCGCCTGATTGTGCTGGGCGGCTACGACGACGCCTGGCGGAGTTTGCGGAAGGTGGAGATCTTCGAGCCCAGCACCAGCAGCTGGTCCTCAGGTGACGGGCAGCTCGCCCAGCGGGCCTCTCCCAGCGCGCCCGAAGAGTCCCTCTGGGGACCGGGTCCACGTGGCATGCATATGAATGCCACGCGTTGATGAGGAAAAGCGGCGCGCGCGTTAGGAGTTGAGGGATCTCCGGCCTAAGTATGTACTTCTGAGGTGGCGGCGGTGCGGAGGCGCGCTCAGGGGCGCTGATGGACTGCGCGCTCTCATTTGTGGGCTCCGCTTGCCTCGACGGTATGGCCGCCTCATCCCCATCCCCTTCACAGCTCCTCACCTGCCGGAGGGATGGGTCTCGAGGACATAGCATGACCAATGGCAACCTCTGATTGGCTGCCTCTGATTGGCTCCTTCCGTTGGCTACCACTGATTGGCACCTCCGATTGGCTAATGGCTACCTCTCAGGTTCTCCTGAGGCAAGGGAGGTGGGGTCCTCTTGTGAACATGGCAACTGAGGGCAACGCGGAGGATGGCTCTTGTCACGCGGCGCAGGCGAGCTGTACGTGGTCGGCGGATCCACTTTCAGCAGCACGGTGTTGCGATACACCATAGCGAGTGAAACATGGGGAGCGATTAGCCCCCTCAGCACCCCTCGTGCACACTCGGGGTGGCAGCCCTCCGGGCGGGGTATGTATGCGGCGGTCAGCTCCGGGCAAAGCAGAGGAGTGGCTTGGCCCGCCCTCACCGCACCCCTCCCCTCCCCCTCCCCCTCCCCTTACCTATCGCCACAGCAGGTACCCCCGTTGCTTGCTATTTCTCGTATCCTGGCGCCCCAATACATCGCGTCTACTCTCCCCTATCCACTTTCAAGGCAACGAGCTGTAAAGCACACGCCCCCGTGTGAGTGTATGACGCGCCAAAGAGTGACGCGTGAAGGGGGAGGGACAGGGGTCATGTCATGTGCACTCTCACTTCATTGGCAGAGAAGTAGAGCAGGGGCACTGGCATGTATGACTGGTGGCAATGCACGGCCCAGGATGTGACCGGGGCAATCCGCTAGGACGGAATGCGGCCCCGTCGCATGCGAGGAGAGGGACACACGCCGCATGATGCGCGCTGGTACTGGCGCAATGCTCACCACTGGTAGGGCTGTGTGGCAGGAGGTGCGAACGGTAGAGCGGCTCGACCGAGGGCTCGGGGAGTGGACTGCAATGGCAGACATGCCGTTGCCGGGATGCAGCCTCGGCGTGGCAGCTATCGGAGAACATCTGTATGCTGTGGGGGGGCAGGTGCGACACCAGCCATGCGCGCCGCCTGGGCTGCCTCTGGAGAGGGGGGGCAGGCAGGCAGTGGAGCTCTGCAGATGTAAGTTGGCGTGCGGTGTGCGGCATTTCCATCGCCGCTCAGAGGCGCTCTGAAGACGAAAACCAATAGGAAGCTAGGAGCATTAAGACGCGCGGCAAATTCGGGATGTACAGTGTGACAGTTGCAGCCAGCCTGCAGCTTAATTCAGCCATGCCCGGCGTCCACGTGCGATGGCCTGGGCGCGGACTGTATGGTGGAGGGACGCGGCAAAGCCTCGGAGGAGGGCTTAAGGCGCATGTGCAGCCTATGTGCAGCGCCGCCTGTGGCATGGGGCCCCTGCGGTGTACTGATCTCGCTGATCTCTGCACGCCTTCACCATTCCCCCCCCCCGACGCCCCCATGCAGGCGGGGCGCTCTACCTACGGGCATTGCCACATGTACGATCCATATCGGGACACGTGGCATCCGCTTGGCGCGCATATGGGGATCGAGCGCAAGTACCTTGGGGTCGGCACAGTGGAGTGCCGGCTATATGCGGTAGGGGGTATGGACGCGCAGCGAACGCGGCTAAGCTGCGTCGAAGCCTATGACCCTCGTGTAGGTGCGGTTCCTCCTCCGAAGCAGTCACCACATGCATTGATTCCGGTCATAGCTACTGTCTTTTCCACCAAATTCTTTCCTCAGACTATGCCCCTCCACCTTGGTCACACACTCCCGCCGCCCTCAATCATCTCGCCTTCGTTCCTCAGACTATGCCCCTCCATCTTGGTCACACACCCGTCGCCCTCAATCATCTCGCCTTCGTTCCTCAGACTATGCCCCTCCACCCCTGGTCACACACTCCCGCCCTCAATCATCGCCTTCGTTCCTCAGATTATGCCCCTCCACCTTGGTCACACACTCCCGCCGCCCGCAATCATCTCCCCTTCGTTCCCGTCCCGCCTCCGCCCACCAGGGTAAACAGGGGGCTGACGATGACGGCTGATAATCACCAGCTGAACCTCTCAGTGGCCAATGCCTCCTGTCAAATCGGTCTGTGACGGTGTAGGCTGCTCTCAGTTCACATAATAAGACCCCCAGGCTTGGCGTAGGATGCTGACGAGGACACAGCTGCGGCTGTTTGGGACTCTGATTCTCTCCGCTCGAGAGGGACCCCAAACCCGCACGAGTGCGCCCTCCGAGTCATCAGAGAGTGGGGACCTCGATCTGCTCTCTGAGAGCAGCTTCCACCAGGAGCGCTCAGAATGTGGTTTGAACCGGTGAAGCGCTGCATGAACCCCCCTGCATGACCGTTTTGGTCAGCCATCATAGGTGAGCCGAGGTGGCCTGCGTCTTTCAGACGCCCCACAGGCGCCCCTCAGCAGAGGTCTGAGACAAAATCTAGGATGCCGGACATTTGGTAGCTGGTGACGTCCGCATGCGCACCCGCAGCGTCACCGTTGTGTTATGCACAAGCATGTGGAAGTGGGGGAGTGGTGTGGGCGTGAGAAACACGAAGGAGAGATACAACAGGCGTGAAAGTGGAAACGTATGCAACATGTTGAAGACGGTGAGTGGTACAAGTGTGAGGCTGGGGAGGGTGTGGTCTACAGGGAAATGGGAGCCAGTCGGCGAAATGAGCGTGTGCCGCAGCAGCTTCGGAATTGCAACGTTGGACGGATGCTTATATGTAGCCGGCGGCGGAGATGACAATGGGAATAGAAATAGCGTGCATGATAGTGTGGAGTGTTATTGTCCGATTGCGGGGAGATGGCGATGGGTGTCCAATATGAGCGTGGGTCGAAGCGGGTTAACCTTGGCAGCGATCTAGGAAGCCAGGTGTGATCAGACCCGCCATGGCCATTCTTGTGCGTGTAATGAGCCATTCACCCCTGGTACCATGTGTACGCTGCTTTGGTGTTTGATGACTTTTTGGAGGTCCGTTCTGTCTTATCGTCGCCCCTAGTCATGACATGATTAGACCAACATTTCCAATATCTCCATCTCAATCATAGGATGGAACCATGAGCAGCCATTGAATAGACTTGCCTTCTGGAATTTCCCTGGATAATCACTTAAATTTGATCGATGGCTGACAGAAGCGATCCGCCCCGCTGTGAAATCCTATGCGCAGCTCTCCACCTCAGGGATGCATAATTTGCTGACTAGGGACAAATGGCGTATCCAGCTAAGCTGTGTGAACACGAAGCCACCAAGTGAAACCACCGGCAGTGAACCTGGCCTTTGTATGTGATATCAGCCCCCACACGTGATATGCACACACAAAGACTGCACATTCTACGCGTGCCTTTTGCCTTGGAGTCCTTTGGAGGTGTGGGAAGAGAGGCAAATGAGCTCTTCGGCATTTGCGTACGGTGCAGGTGGGGCACACGGCAATTCCAAGATGAGCAAGATGCGACATGTGGAGCCTGCAGACCTTTTCGACTTATTTGCCGCAGAGGGTCACATTTGCTCCGCGCGGCTTGCAGAGTCGCAGCATTCCATGCAGAGTATCGCACGATCGCCATTGTTGTTAGATGCTTCATAGGTTCGGGTGTCACTTATAAGATCGAATTTTAATTGTGCGTCCCGCGTCGCTTTCGTGTGCTTGTTCACATGGCATCCTTTGTAGGCTCCGGAAAATAATATCATACGCCGTGTATATTGAGAGGTGTGTGCATGATTTGATATGCAGTCGAAGAAACCATGGTCTCAAAACTGTGATGGCCAATTTTTAATTCCTAACACAATTATTGTGCACGTGTGGTAATAATGAATTACTGGATGAGCTCCCAGCGACCTACATTTTCTTTTCTTGCACTGGGATGTTTGTGTGTGGATGTTTGACGTGTGTGTAGAGCTCGTCTTCTCACATCCTCATATGGGATGATAGTGGGCTGGCTCTTATCAGCGGGCCTCGTGCGGTTCAGTGTGACGAGATTATCCGTAGAACGATCTCTTTGGCATCATATAGCCACAGAAGTGAGCGTGGTTTTGCGTGTGTGGCCTATCCTTGGACCGATTCCTTTAGGGTTTGAGGGGCAATTTTGATATTCCAATGAGTTCGTACGATGTACATTTTCGGAACAGCGACAAAAGGTCACAAAACGCAAGCATCAGGAAAGGTAAAGAAAAATGTATTGAGCATCAACGCTTCTAGTGGCAGCTGTATTACTGGTCGCAGCGCATCATTAACCTCGCCACGTGAGCAGTGAAGCTGATGAGACCCCGCATGTCGCCATGCAACCTACTGTTGCAAGTGGGCATCGCGCTGCCAGGATGCCCCCCCCCGGTTTTATTGAGGAGCCCGATATGGCGTGTCAACTCCACCCGCGCGACCCTTCTACCGGAACCTCGCTCAACGTGACACCCTCCCGAGAAGATGCCGCATGGCTGAGAACCAGGAAATCGGCCCGAAAGGGCTCGAGCTCAGCGCGATGTCTTGTCGATTGGCGCATTATGACACGAAGTCGGTTAAGGAAATGTACGTTTTTCCAAAAAGAATATTATTCATATGAAAAAATCGGCTGCGGCGCGCTCTACTGGAAAATTCTGGGCGGCTCGCTCGGCAAACTTCAGAATATGAAGCTTGGCATCAGACCACTCTGCCTTAGCTGCTGCAAAGAGATGTATAAGGTAATGAAATTCAATCTTGGTATGTTCCGTCGATTTTGAATCGCCCTTTGGTGCCCGCATGCACGTACGAGCTAGGGGTAGGGAGTAAGGCCTGTCGTCCAGCGATCCGAACTTCTGGCTAGGTTATTACCGTTATTTCAGAACGCCCCACTTTCGGAATGATGTTTAAAAATCCAAAATCGGGTGTCGGGAGCCTCTTAAACTAGTTTCGAAAGGTTCTGTTTGTGCAGTTGTGTTGTCAGAAGTGGTAAATCGTCGGATTCGAGTTTTCAGTGTACAGTATATTAATTATATGGAATATAAGTTTACAGTGGGTGTAGACATTTCATTATAAGCCAGATTGGGTGTAGTAATTCCATTTCAATCCAGATTGGGTGTAGACATGTCATTTTGGCCTAGATTGGGTGTAGACATGTCATTTTGGCCTAGATTGGGTATAGACATGTCATGTTTATTTGCCACCAGGTGTAGCGCACAGGTACCGGGGGTATGGGTTGTGTTTATTTTTCTTTGTTGCTAAAAATATTATTTCGCAAATTCAACCGGTAGATATCAACATCTGACCACATCAATGACCATATCTAGCGATTGGATTTGCGAATAATTGTGTTTGTATGCGATGCCTAGCCAAAAACTGTTCGTAATTGGTGTTTTGTTTTTTGTTGTTTGTTGCTAAAAAATACATAATTTCGCATATTCGTTGAACCGCTAGATATGCTCATTGTGGTCAGATGTTGATATCTACCGGTTGAATTTACATAATAATGTTCACATGCAATATATTATGGATATAGACTGTAATGTAATGTACAATGTAATGCCTTCAAGCCATCATTGCCTACACCCGATCTGGATTTAAAATGAAATGTCTACACCCAATGTGGATTAAAATGACATCACTACACCAAATCTGGATAAATATGAAGCGAGCAACTGCGCGAAACGACGAAACGAATACTGTGTCAATGTACGCACAACCCTTCATTTTCCGCGATCGAGCGTCGCATAATACTCCTTTCACCACGTCCCATGCATGGTAAGAGATTCTGTGACACGGCACAATTGACCCTGCTCGTGCGACACTAGTGAGAGTGCCCATCTCGGGGGGTACGCCTCGGCCGACTACGAGCGTACGCAGACCGTCATCATGCCGGCATGTAAGGCTGTACACCGTCTGCACCGCGGGCATTGCCAAACCACGCCCATTGTGGGCGTGATGTGGGGTCGGTCGAACCCACGGTATAGTTACTGTATGATGTGAACTTATTTTCTTGACCAGTCCGATATATGCAGGCGCTAAATAATCTAAAGTTATGATACAAAAAATCTATCGTCATAAAATGGTTGCAGTTTTATCCCGTGTTTTCCAGCAATCACGATGACAGAAACAAACCCACATACATCTCAGCACGAGGTAAAAGTGTAGCGGCGTGGCAAACATGTTTGAAATCGAGAATTCTCGACGAAGTCCCGCAGAAAACGCGGAAGTACTTTTCAGCGAAGTTCGTGATAGCTTGGGGGGGAGTTTATTCCGAATGTTTCGGCCGCTTTGAATTACAGCAGGCAAATAACGTACCTGTCGGGCACCACAATTCGCACCTACATTATCGTCACGGCGCGACTCATTAAGCAACTTAAAAGAGCAGGTATCCACAGTGAAACACAATGCTATATTTTAATGAAAATATCCCCAAATTTTGGGCATCCCTTTATGTACCTTGATTTTGGCATCGAACAATAATAGTGATGATGTGATAAGCACAGTCATGAATGCTGTTAGATGCTCAAATTGTGGAAATATGTTTCAAAGCCACCTTCATGTACACGCAAGAGCGTGCTCATGTGTATAATGATGAAAGATTTCAATAGTCTTGGTATATGCAATGAATATCTCGATATTTAAACGTGGCTGCTCCATACGGAATGTGCACATTACTGACCACATTATGTGAATTTACGAAGTTAGGAGCAGGGCACGTAGCCCAAACCTACTAATTGTATATACCAATCAGATATACCATTTTGCTGGCAATACATATGACCTCATGGATTGAAATTAGACACATTTTAATGGGGGGTGGCTTACTGCTGGCAGCGCGTCACCACCACTTAATGAATTGCTGAAGACCAACTAGATGATGCGCACCATTTAGAAAAGAATTAGGCTCCAGAGGTCTATATAGATGTTGTTGACCAGCCTCTACACTTGTATTAGTCTCATTCCCAGTGCCTTGAACATGTCTCCGATCAATTGTGCTGGGGTTACCTTACTCATACACAAAATGAGCAGCACAAACCACAAAAATTCCTCATTGGAACTCAGTCATCTACTTTCTACGGTGATGGATTAAATGTGACAACAAAAACTGAAATTAAGTTTTCTACCTGGGGATGAGACTGGCAACAGCACCTCAATACTTGCAAGTTTCTCATCAGGCTCTGAAGGAGCACATTAAGTTCCGGGTGAGTATATGTGAGTCACTCGGACTCAGAAGACCTTTCTCTTACAAGAAACACTCGTTGAGACACGGCAGTTCTTAAGGTCTCAGTAATACGGTTCCTGAAATGACAGAGGGAAAGAACATGCACATTCGATTGGAAACTGCAAGTTTATCTCTGGCAGTCAATGAAAGAGGTAAATCTCCACCTGGCAATGAAGCCGCCAGTGGCAAGGACGTTGGCAGCAGCGGCACAGAGCTCGCATGTTTCTCCTTGGGCTCCGAAGAGCACACAGACTTCAAAGTGAGATCAATGTCAGAGTGTAGTATACTTGGATCACAGGGACTTGTGACCCCTTTTCAACACAGGAGCGCATGGCACAAAACACAACACTCTTGCGGTTTCAGTCATACTTCTGGAGATAAAAGCTGGAAAGCAAATACAACTCAATAGGAAACCGTCTTCTAATCTGTGGTGGTCAAAGAAAGAAGTAAATTTCCACCTTGCCTGGTCGCTGGCAGCAGCGGCTCAGTGCTTGCATGCTTCTCCTCGAGCTCCGAAGAGCGCCCTCTCTTTCCAGAGTGCTCAATGTCCCCTCTCTTTCCAGAGTGCTCAATGTCAGTGCTTCGTGATTTCCGGTCTTAAGCACACATGAACATGCAGCGCAGAACACCACGTTCTTGGGGTCTCAGTTTTGCAGTTCACCAGTGGACAACTGGAAAAGCTTCCCAGTACAACTGTGTTTCTTAACCATCGGGAAAGAGAGAGTAGCCAAGTCTCCGACTGGCAAGGAGCCTAGCAGCAGCGGCAAAGTGCTATACAGACGTGGAAAGGGTGGTTTTGTATGCACGGGGGTCTGAGAACGATACTACTTGAAGCAAGTTTTTGACGCCTTAAACATCCTTAGAATAATAAGCAAACAATATGAGCACCTCTTATCCCCGACTGACATATATAGCGAAAGCAAGTCAAAGTTCTTCCTGCGCATCGGCACATCGATGGTGCCCGGGGAGGCTTGAGGACCCCTGAACTTCAGAGATCCAAACGAACGGATGGCTAGGGCAAGAAATCGGTGTCGACGCAAACATTATTACGAGTAGCAGCCGTTCAAGCTGTTGAAGGTCCCTCAGTCTGCTCGACTGCTTTCTGTGTCAAGGTCGGTGCCTGCCCTTATCGAACGCAGCTGTGGATAAAGTGCGCGGCGCCAAGTGGACGATAGGACTGCATTTTAGGATCGCATATTGCTGTGTTGATCGAGTAACATGCTAAAGCGTCGCCTTGCTTCATAACTTCACTTCGGGCCGGGAAAGGAGCCAGGGGATTCCGCGTCACGTTCAGCCGCGATCATTTTCTGCTTCGTCAGGGTTTTCACACCTCGCTTCTTCGCTTCGGAGTACAGGACAACACCGAATACGGTGATCGTGTACCCAACCATACCAGCAGTGCTGACGGGGTTGCGGAACAACAGGATGGAGACGATGGTCGCCACCACACCTTTGGCGTTTCCTAACACCTGCGCAAGGCAGAGGAGGGAAAAGAATCGAAACCCCCTAAACAGATCTGCTAAGCAATTTCACAGACTGGCCAGAGTGGCCAATGGGAATGGTCTCAGATCAACGTGGCGTGTGCCTTACCTGAAGGGTCAGTGCACTCGTATGCTTGGTCACCAAGAAGTTTGTGAGGTTCACAAAGTAGGCGAGGAAAGAATTCAGCAGCAGCATTATTCCAAAACCTGGGTCCGCCGCACAGTCAGCAACTGTTAGACAATTCGGACGCGTCCTGGCTAAAGACACGGCCAGCTATGGCCGCGGAGAACAAGGCACACCTGGACTTTCGTTAAAGAGTGTGGTCGCCCTGTCGACCGAGGTTGGCTCCATAAGGAGGGTGGCAGGAATCAGCACGATGCAAGAGATTGGAGCCATGTACATAAGCAAGTTCATTCCGTTGAGCTTCTCGCCTTCAGAAGACAGAAGAATTCCCTAAACAAACGAGGAAAAGGCAGCACGTTAGCGCAGACTCCCTAGGTAACGGGACGCTTTCTGTTGAGACCATATTAAAAAAGAAAACACAAAACCACTGACACGCACAAACGCAGAATTCCGAAAATAGAGAACCGAAACAATACCTGTAGAACGGACTTGAAGGCCCGGGCTGCGGTGGCGCTCATGCAAACGATGAACCCGTACAAATGAAAGAGAGGCTCCGCTCCGCTGGCAAGAATAATTCCGACCACCACTGGAACTAGCGCTAAGTAGGTGTTCACTGTTTCCAACTTATCTGCAAAAAAGAAAGAACTCTTAGAACGTTCCACTAACAAAGAAATAAGAGTGATGAGGTGATCGAGATGACTTACTGATCATAACAGCAGAAAATATGGCGGTGAAGAAAGGCGTCGTTGCCCCGATAGCTTGATTGAACGAAACAGGAAGAAATCGTAGAGAAATGTTTCCGCCCACAACAGAAGCGCAGAAGACGATGGCAAGCACTGATATCTTCAGAAGTTGCTTTTTCGATTTGACACTCTGACGCGGTACGAGCTGGAACGCGGCCACCATGTAGGAGAAGCAGGAACAGGCAACCATGTGACAGAGTGTCAAGAATATTGGACACCTGCAAGCTAAAATATCACTTAGCCAATATCCGGGAAACCAAGGAAAACTGGATAAAGCTAAGTACGGAGGTTGCGCACTTAAACCCATAAACGCTGAGCAGATACTTGTTCAACAACAACACACCAATATTCGAGAGGTACCTGCAGCAAAAAAAAGGTCTTTATCAGAGTACAATTCAAAGTAAGTAAGGCTGCGATTTAATTGTAGAGGGGCAACAGTAGATGTGGGCGGACCAAGCTAAAATAAGGAAGACTGTGAAGCTATCCATGACGTGTCCAGCTGCGGTGTAAGCTTTGGCCTGCAGGCCTTCCTTAAAATCAGCAACGTGTAAGAAAATATGATCCCGCCGGCTTAAGGGACGGGCACCTTCACACTTGACTGTTGGCACTCACCGGCGGGCGTGGAAATGGATTGTGTGTGCTCACGGTATCTTCGGTTATTTTCTGATACCAAGTTTTTACAGTGTCGCGGGTATTGCTCAAAAGAGTAGCCTCCGCAACGGGTTCAGACTCGGAGCAACACTCCTGATTGATCAACGTAGAAGTCGACCTCCTAAGTGACCAGGCGCCTTCCATCCAGATGAGTTCCCGGTTTGTACTTTGGCTGGCCTAGGCCCATCACGTACTTCAAAGAAACACACAATAAACAACGAGTATAACCGAACGAAAGTAGCTTGCCTGTCCAGAAACGACGGCAAATCGCTCAGTATTATGCAGATGGTGAACGTGCGTGCACTTCACCACAACTGTATTCGGGAAAATCAGCTTCTTTTTTCGCTAGTTGGCAACTTTCGCACAGGTGATAAAAAATGGCATGATGTTTCAATTCATGTGGACTTACCGCAGCAAGATTTCCTCAGTAGAATTCTCCCTTGGACGTTCGCCCTCGGATAAAAAAAACAACCCTGACCCCGTTCCGCGTTCGTTAGGCGTTTGCGTTAGCCCCAAGCTCGGGACTCACGTCATCGTCAGGCAGGACTCGCGTCATGTAAGCAAGCCACAAACGCTTTCCGAGCGAAAAACGTCTCTCGTGATCGTGTGCTTACATCAGTCGAGTGACACACGACAGCTGGTCCTGGAGGAAGCATTCTCCATGGTCGAGAGCATATCGACAGGAGGCCAGCCCATTGGCCATAGCCATCGGTCGTGTCACAGGCCTCATTCCGAAATTCAAGTATCATGGGAAGCATTCTTCCGGTACACCTGCATTCGCTTCCCGGCAGAAGCTCCACAACGGCGAATCTATGTCCAGAGAGTCTCTTTTTGACTCTCCGAGAAACCGGGCTTTATACTGTGACTCTGTGAGGCTCATGGCATGGTGCCTATCATGAAGCTCCGCACCTGTATGCCTAAAGTGTTCCCCCCCCCCTGAGGAACTGTTTCGCTTGGTTACCAACGCTCGGCAGCGACTCCTTTGGCCATCTTGGAACACATGGGACACTTCGCGGCTATCCTGTTGTCCTGGCGTACCAGATATATATTGGTTCCCGAATGCTCTTAGTGGAGACCTTCGATCCAGGTATGTCACGGGGAAGCTGAAATCCCCCCACTGTATGGGGGTCCAGATTCTCCTAGTATCACCCCTTGTCGTGTGTGTCCGCACTGGTCGTGTGTCACCGTCCGTCACCCATCTGCTAGTTAGCTCACAGCACGACCCGTAACCTAGCTATCAGTTTTGTTATCAGCCGGTTTCACCAGCATTGCTTTTCTGTGTTCCTGTTGCAGTGAATATATATATTATCCTCATATATATATATCACATGTTTCGTCATCAGGTTATCGGTCCCAGTTCATGTGACAGAGCGGTGGTGATTCCGGTAGCGATTCAGCTCGCTTCGGTCACTCCCGATTCTAGTTCCGTCAGTTCTCCCGTAGGCCGTAGCGGTTCAGATTATTCTGCACCGTCAAGCGGCAAATTTCATCACCGTCTCCGTTTTCTTTTTGCCGCTCCCGTGATTCGTGGCTTGCCTACCGACTGTGACTGGTATCCCGGCGCGCACCGTCTCCGTCAGCTTTCGTACATTCTGGATTATTTTCTACCCGACATGTCACAACAACGCCAAACTGGGCTCGTTGAGGCCCTCCCGTTCAGCAAGGCGGGCTAGCGCCACGCCTTCACCGTCTCCTGTGGATTCCGGCGCTGCTACGCCGGGCCCGACCCGTCCGAGGAGTGTTAGGGATATTGTCAGGGATATGACCGATGACATGTGTGTCATACATGTCATACGTGTCATACCTGGCATACATGTCATGTCATGTCATGTCATGTCATGTCATGTCATGTCATGTCATGTCATGTCATGTCATGTCATGTCATGTCATGTCATGTCATATGTTATAATGACATACAGTCGTCGAGTATTTTCAGTACGGTCGACTATGACATGTACAGTCATAATATCTGTCATCCACTCACCAAGAGTGACATCTGTCATCGAGAGGCCGAGTACGGCATCTCGATGATGAAGCAAGACAAGTTCTTGAAGAACAAACTGTTCTGAGAGGACGCGTCTTCGCTTCAAGCATGAATTGAACAACATGCGGGTATCAACAGGCTAATTCGATCAGCCGATATTGTTAGTTCACCCAATGTTCTCGGGTTCACAACCCGATGGTGGTAACGCCTATGAGGTGTGAGGACATTGAGGTATATGAGGAGCATTGTGCTCAAGCAGATGATTATGGACACCAGAGACTGCACTCATACCCACCAAATACTTGTTGTGAGTTGCTACAGTTCAATAACAGCCGCATAGTCTGCAAGGTTGAATATCAACCTTGACAGTGGTTATTCTCCGTCCACGCGACGAATGAGGACATACGAGTGTGTGCAGCAGTAGATATATTGTATATAGATTGTATACTGTGTGTGTGACAGGTTCGCGCATACATACCGGCGACAGCGCTCGCACATATACGATCATTTACAAGCGAATAATAACATTCGCTGCAATATCGACAGCAAACGGAGTGCGCGAGGAATTATCATCGCGAACGCATTCGCAACTGATATTGGCTACTGCCCGACGCTCCAGTCCTACCACAAGGACCGAAGTAAAAGGGGGCTAGCCGCCACGAATTTTCGATGTAGTTGATGTTTGAGTGCTTAAAGATCATCCTTGGGTGCTCAAATATTTATTAACTCCTATGCTAGCATGGGTTTCATTACCTCTTTGGTCGACATACCATTCGAACTTTGTCATACCATTGTGTCTGCTGAAAGACCCTATATATATTTGGCGGTGGCTCTCATGCGGTCCATTCGACATACCCACCAAGGCCATTGGGGGTCCCTAGAGGGGTATTATGCGGCTAGAATTCAAGGAATGTGTCAATTAATCTTACCCCGTTTCCGGGGTAAATACTAGCATAGGAGTTAAAAACATGTGCCGGGTGATATACTCGATATGGGTATGCACTTGTGAGGGCTGAAGAGGTGGGGGTAAAATTAATTCAAATTAAATAAAAAGGCCAGTCCTACCACAAGGACCGAAATGTTTCTCACGCTAGCTACCTCCACGAAGGTCCTGTGCAAATTCGGACACCCATGTTGTCAAGTTCGCGAGCTGCTCTTTCTGCAGTGTCTTGTCAAAAAAATGATCGGAGGTCATCTTCGCCCTCAAAATATCGGTTGAAGTTGCCTGGGTATACAAAATCCGAAAATATCACTGTGGTGTGGTTGGAATTTAGTGAATTTTAACGCTACCCATGCTTAATGTTGATAACGTAGCATGAAATTGCGACATTGTTTAGGCAAGCGGGCAAAGGGGTACTCAGATTAGGTCCCAATGAGACTACAATCCGGAGGATAGGCACTAGGAGCATCAAGAGGATGGTTAAAAAAATTCCCGCGCGTCCGGTCCTTGTGATAGGACTGAACGAGATTCCAGTCCTTTCACAAGGACTGTCGGGCAGTAGCCGATATCACTCGCACAAACATCGTCAGAAAATAATCAGCGACAAGGTGTGCGCACTGCGTACGGAACGCACATACATGCTGTTGTCATTTCACAGGGTTGGTACGATATGCGACAGAAGGACGCATGAAGAAATCATCAGTATATGTGATTCGCATCAGCTTCGTCAGGACGCACGGAGTTTCGTTATGCGCGCGATGGCATTCGTACCATGCGACACATACCGGCGATAGCGATGTTCGCTATCCGCAGCGACATATACCGGCGACAACGATGTTCGCTATCCGCACCAATCGTTCAGTGCAGCGCACGCAGATGATAATTTCATTATCTGCAGATGATTTACAAAAATCGCTCATCGACGCGCATATACGATGATATAGCTCGTCAGGAGATGCGCACCTGCTATGATTTCATCATGCGCAGGGGACGCGCGATGAGGGCGCATGATTCGTAATACATCAACATGCAGCGTGCCATTTGATATCTGTGACGCGCGCACATAGCATGCAGAAATGATGTTTGTTCGAATACTGGCAAATGTACATACAATGTTTGCAGTCGGACGCACAATATAACATCAGATTAACATTGATGTTGTCCAATCATATGTATATTGTACCATGCAGCATACACCATACATGCAATATACACCATGCAGCTCAATTCCACCATGTTATACTGCGACATATGCACCATTCACACTGTTATAATTATCAGTTTGGTCATAAATGTTTGACATATATGCACACATATATACATCCAACTTGATCACGATAACCGTTGGGATACATAGGCATATATTAGCAGTGTATCATGGAAGTATTGCAAGATTAAAAATTAAGGACTTATCTTGAAATCACCATATAGTTCTGTCGATCGACTTGGTGACTGTCTGTCCGCGCCTAACCGGCCATAGGTTTGTACCCTATGGAACCGGGGGTTGATCAAGCAATACAACTATGTTACACTGTAGATATGCACATCTTACATATATACCAGATGTTGCATCAATATATCACATAGCATACCTGCTGTGCAAGCGTAGGCTATAAATGAACCCACTTGGTATAAGGTGCCAATCCCGATCATTAAGACAGTAATTAGCTCAGTATTTGCGAGGAAGACAGATACGCTGTCCGGCTAAGCTCGCTAGGAAACAAACTGATCATCCTATAACTTGTGTCTGGCCGAAGCTTTATGCTCTCGGAAACCCAGACAGTGAAACGATGACTGTACTACTGTACTGTACTACTGTACAGTACAGTGCTAGGATGTCACGGACACGAGACGGAAGCAGGGTCAGGCTAGGGGCTAGTCAGAGCCCATAATAACTAAGCCTAAACCCGAAGTCCAGCACACCACCCGTGGGTGTGACTACCTAGCAAGGCAGGTACAGGGTATACAGCCACGTGATAAAAAACAAACACCTACGTGCAACTCGGTGGAAACCGATCACTTCTAGCTGGGTGCCGGGGTCTTGACCCGGTCATCCCACTACTGGGCTAAAGCTAATCAAGCTGCCAGGATGATTGACTAGAAACTCAGCCACTTTGAAGCTGGTCAGCAGAGCCGAGGTCAGCGGCTGGGATGTAAATACAGAGTAATCCCGAAGTGAATTGCAGACTATCTTGTCGAAATTGAGCACCACCAGGCCCAAGTGGGCAAGGCGGTACCACAGCAGAAAGTAAATCAATTGAAGAACTCAGACAAGCAGATTTCCATGGCGGTTTGAACATCGAGGAAGGAGATAAAAGAACTCGATCGTCTGGCGGCCAAGCACGGATGTCCAGAGAGCCAAGTGGCGGATCCGAAGCAAAGAGATCCCCAGTAGACCGATGGACGGTGACTCCGGGCTCAACCAGGCCCCTGTCACCACCGCCCACGGCAACCAGAGACGCCGTAGCACTGGCCAGCAGAGAACAGCAGAGCATCGAGGACATCAATGCACATCGGAGAAAACTCGGCGGAGCCCGTGGACGGCACATCGGAGCTGATAGTGGCGATGCCCCCCTGTCAGAGTCATGCCCAAGAGTACCGAAGGAGTCAAAAGCCACTTGCTGCCCGCCGTCAGAGTCATTGTCAGAGTCTTGGTCGTTGTCAGAGACCTCAGAGCCAACGTCAGAGGCCTCAATCCCCATGCCAGCAAACAGCGGAGCCGGTGCAGAGTCGCCAAGCTGGAGTGATGGGATAGAGCCAGGCAAGCCGAGAGAGCCAGGATCAGCCACTGGTGGGTCATGAGCCGTAGGCACACCACCAGCCACGAGCGCAGAGGGATCCCGAACCGCAGGCGGTGGCGGAATCGAGTCCTGTGCACTCGAGTGGAACGTGACCAGCGGGAACGAGCCCTCGTCAGCTGCCGCATCCCGAGCGGAAGCCGCCGCATCCCGAAAGTGCCGCAGAGACGTGGGCTCAGCCGTCACAAAAGAATGTGCCGACAGCTCGCACACCTCTGGGCGACCCTCCATCGTGCAGAGCGACTCGAAGGCATGTTCATCCCCAGCGTCATAGAACCGCTGGAAACGAACAGCCAAGCAGTCAGTCTCGTAGTCTTCAACCGCACTACAATAGTGGGCAGAGTGAAGACCGCCGTTGGGGCATTCAGCATGCCAGTGCTTTAAACCACTCTGTGCACACACCGCATTCTTGCAGTGGGGCACGAAGGCACCACTCTTCTTGTCAAATGAGACAGGAGGAGCGGTGCCAAGTGGCCGAACACCAGCACGATGAAGCTTGGCAGCAGAGCGGGTAAGGTGCTTGCCCGCAGGCGGAGGCCCTTCCCGCTTCTGCCGCTTCAGGTCACGAATGTCCTGTTGCATGCGCTCCAGCTGCTTCTGCAGACTGGACAACGCCGCAGCCAGGTCAGACGCGCCATCGCCAAATGACAGGGCAGAGACAGGGGCGTCAGAGACTTTCAGGCCGTGGCGGAACTGCTCCCGCACACGAGCCTGAATAGTCAGGAGAGACACGCTCTGCCGCTGGTCAGCTCGAGCCAGAGAGTTAGCCAAATCACGGTATAGCCACGAATCGCCGAGAGCCTTTAGAAACTGCCGCTTCACCGCGTCCTCTGGCAAGTTGTGGGAACGCTGAACGTCCCTCAACAGGCCATTGAACTCGCGGATGCCACGGTCAGGATCTTTGCTGCTGGGGATTCGGACCGCCAGCAGCAACTCAAAAGAGTCAAAGGGTTCCGAGCGTTCCTGGAGCATGCGCACCACCTCAAGGGCAGCGCGCTTGCCATCTCCAGGAACGTCGGACCCAGAGGCCTCAAGCCAGTCACGAGCAGGCGAGCCAGGGCGAGCCAGAAATGTCAGAGCCGAGAGCAACAATTCATTCGCCTCATGCCTAGCCTCAACTGCCATGTCAGTCAAGTCAAACAGGGGAGCAAACGCCGACGATTGAAGCACAAACTGCGTGCGGAGCTCATGCATCAATTGTGAAAAAATGTCCACTGCGTCTGCCTCTGTCCCTGCAAAGCGCTCCGATTTGTCGCCTAGAATTTTAGTGGCAACGGTCTTGGCCACCTTTCTGTCGAAATTTTCCCGAGCAAGCCGCTGACATTTTTCAAGAATCTCTTTCGCAGCTGCAGTGGTCGGAGCTGGCAGCTGCGGCGTGTGTGGTGTCGCAGCGTGCTGTGCACCAACGTCATCAAAAATCGTTTCTAATCTACGGACGCGAGACCGCGTCACTCTATTTGCTGTGGTAACCATGATGGAGAGACAGGGGAGAAGGTCGAGCTAAACAGGGAGATGGTGTAAGAACGCTTACAGCGGCCAGATGTTCTGTAGAAGTCTCAGCTGAACGGATCGGAATTCACAGGTCGTAAGCGGAAGGTAAGAGCGGCCAAAATGCACAACGTGTGGAGCGTCCTCGCCAGGGCCAGTGGCGCACGATACGGATCAACTCTCGTGCGACGATACTGCCGTAAAATAAAATATAACCCGTCACAAACTGATCTCCTGCGCAGCGAAGGCGAGCACAACGCGTGCCGCCATCACTGCCATGTCAAAAGGCCATACCGTAAGAGCAATTCACCACCGCCCAAGTGGGCGCTCAACCCCTCCTACGTCCTACTTAGCCGAACATGGCAACAGCAAGGCGCTGTGCCATCATCAGAATCACCGGAAAGCCGGTGCGGCCTATAACCTGCGAGGAAGACAGATACGCTGTCCGGCTAAGCTCGCTAGGAAACAAACTGATAATCATATAACTTGTGTCTGGCCGAAGCTTTATGCTCTCGGAAACCCAGACAGTGAAACGATGACTGTACTACTGTACTGTACTACTGTACAGTACAGTGCTAGGATGTCACGGACACGAGACGGAAGCAGGGTCAGGCTAGGGGCTAGTCAGAGCCCATAATAACTAAGCCTAAACCCGAAGTCCAGCAGTATTTCCTGGCGTAGGATTTGGGATGGAATACGGTTCTACTGTTGATCAAAGAAAGGAATACTCACCGGAGCCATTTGTGAAATATATCAATCAATTCGTCATTCATCATGATGAGATATGCAGGATTACAACTTACTGACCAAATTGATATATATCATATTAGCTACATGTTGTCCAGTGGTATACAGATCATCTTATATGATAAATCAATTTGCTTAAGTGTACTAAATCGGCAAGTAGCTGCATAATGCACAATCACCGACACTATGTTGACATTCACGGATTCATTAAGTGAAATGATCAACTATAATATCAACCATGTGTATGATAATGTAGATACCATCCAACAAACACATGTGCGTGTTGGATGTCAGTGATGGCGATAGTTATGGTAAACAGGATAAAACCACATGTTGTAGGGCTGGATGGAGAATATCTCCAGACCCGAAGGCAGTATACGGTGTTCATAATGCAGCTGGTAACTGTTGAACACTGTCCATACCTTTACTATCGCCGGAGCAACACCAACTTCTACAGTGCATTCTGACAATTGATACAATTCTGATCAGTTCAAATGCATGTAACTCTCTCAGATTGATGGGAATCACAAATCCGGTCGACTCGAGGGAAAAGATGCCGAGACCGGGTTCGAGCCCGAGACCTCACTGTCACTAGTCGTGCGCTCTATCCACTGCGCTATATCGGCTTATTGATGACGATGAGAGATGGTGGTGGCGTAGTATTGTGTGAGCGACGGATATGTGATCCCCAGATTGTGACACGTGGACAGTGAAGAGTGATCAAAGAGAACCCGTATAATTTTCCCCAATCGTACGGAGTCATGGCGCCTCTACGCGATTCTACACAAGCTACCCGCCTTGCACGTTTTTCGTCCGACGAATGGGGAATAATTGGGGTTCCCGTCACACAACCTCACTCTGAAGTGTCCACCTCAACCGTACGGAGTCATGGCGCCTCTACGCGATTCTACACAAGCTACCCGCCTTGAACGTTTTTCGTCCGACGGAAGAGAGGAGACCACGTGGCACAACCGCACAACCGACTGCCGGCATCACGCCTGCGCAGCGCAGTGGAAGCGTGGTAAGAGCCCATAACCTGATGGGAATCACAAATCCGGTCGACTCGAGGGAAAAGATGCCGAGACCGGGTTCGAGCCCGAGACCTCACTGTCACTAGTCGTGCGCTCTATCCACTGAGCTATATCGGCTTATTGATGACGGTGAGAGATGGTGGTGGCGTAGTATTGTGTGAGCGACGGATATGTGATCCCCAGATTGTGACACGTGGACAGTGAAGAGTGATCAAAGAGAACCCGTATAATTTTCCCCAATCGTACGGAGTCATGGCGCCTCTACGCGATTCTACACAAGCTACCCGCCTTGCACGTTTTTCGTCCGACGAATGGGGAATAATTGAGGTTCCCGTCATAAACATCTTCCCTCGGAGTAATCTCCACCACCAAAAACCTACGGGTTCTTCTAACCCGTACCTGGAAGTGGAAAAACACTCCAACGGATGAAGTTTATGATGGAAGAAGTGATATCGCTAACCACTAGAGCTATGGGGTCTAGGGCGTCCTCAATATCATAGCGGACACCGGGAGTCGAACCCCTGGTGTCACGGTTGTATAGGTTGGAAACAACCGTCTAGACCATCTAGCGTGACACCAGGGGTTCGACTCCCGGTGTCCGCTATGATATTGAGGACGCCCTAGACCCCATAGCTCTAGTGGTTAGCGATATCACTTCTTCCATCACAGATTAGTAATCATATCGACAACTGATAGAGGTTATTGTAGACACTGCTCTGATTCATTTATCAAGCTTTGTTCTAATTTACTTGGAATCTGAAGATATCACTTTGATACTCTTTCAGTGCACCGCCATATGCCCAAGTAGATAATAGGTTACTGACAAGTTATCACTTAAGTGACTGCACTTAAAGTTGATACACCTATATATGTATATCATTAGGGTCTATTTGTCATGGGTTTCAATCAGCAAAACCCAATGTACCAAATATTGACCATACGTATATCTTCACATACCAACATGAAAAATGATAAATTCCATTTCATGTATTCAGGTGAGATATATTTCAGAGGTGTAACTGCTGTATACATTGTAGTATACACCTAGTGCTCACACACTCACTGACTTATAAGTCAAAAGTGGTGAAAATGGGTAAAAATCTCACACGTATGATTTCAAAATGAAAATTCGGGTCTCATTTTTTTTTTGCTGATCCAATTTTTTACCTATCAATGGTTTATGCCAAAATATTTCAGCACTTGTAACACACTGTAACACCCTAATATTCACGTGCAAAAACTAGGGGGTGTAACGTACCTCTCAAGTATCACGTGGTAAACAGTGACATGCTAAATGCAGTTTTGCTCCATTCCTTCAGGAAATGTTCATACTGTTTAAATTTGATATAATTAAGTGTTACCGATACCATGTAACACCCTAAAGTCACTGTAGGTGATGAGGGTCACAGTAACCCTACACACCCTAAAATGCCACTATATAATAGTGAAACACTCTGTATTTGGCATTTTGGTCATGCTGAAATCAGTACATTCATGACCAATATATCGGGCAACAACCCAATAACTGTAGGCGGGCAACAACCTAATAACTGTACAGCTGCTTCCTATGAGAATTGCATGCTGCTTAATGAGGTAATGGGCACTTGACAACTGCCTATGGAATTTACACTTCCTTGAGGGGGGAAGAAGGTGGAACCATATATATACTTCACCTCATTATATCAATGTACAAAACTAATATATGTACAATATATATATATATATATCATGAGATCGGCCAACAAAAGCCGGCCCACCATCATCCCGGATGTGAGAAGCAAACCGTGAGCGGGGCCGTGACAAGATACCACAAACTCATACATGTTCCCAACCTGATGCAAAGCAGCATGGAAAGATGAAACGATGCGACCGATCATCGCCCAACAATTGTTGGTCTCTGGGTAACGGAGTAAGCGGACCCTGCTGGCATGCCCCCCAGTGGCTCCCGGTCGATGGATGGGACCTGTTGGTCCATGGTTATGTCATATATATCACACACACACACATCCATTTTATATTCCGATATGGTGATTTCTGATGGATTGCTTTTGATAAGACCACTGCATCCACAAGTAACGTTGAAATCTGTACAACATTAAACCCACCGTCACTAATAAAGTGTAAACTCGGATGGGAAACTACATCCCAATGACTATAAGTTGACTATTGCTCAGCATTTACATTTTCGAGTAAGGGCGGAATGCTTAACTATATATATAACATATAACCTGATACCATGCTTAATTGCATATCTTTGGATCAGAAGATGATAGTTATACAATGTATATATATATATATATCCCACCTGATACACGTTGGCACTATAGCCATACATAAGAGTGGGAAGGAAAGGTGCATCGCTGTAGGACTGGTTAAAATAATCCCAGTACTGAAGGCAGGATGTGGCACCCGAATAACAGCTGATAACTGTTGGGTGGCCACCATGCAAAACCTTCCGGGCGTAACTCCTTCCTCCTAGGATGCAAGTGAATTGTTCATAATAATTATGTTGACATCACATAAAAGCATTCTGAGGAAACCCCTATATATCCATGTGAGTTGTCATTACTACAAATGGCATGGGTTTCGAATCGTCGAAATGAGTATAACTCCGATGAATTCATTGGTACAGAACAGCTGCTGAGATTATTCCTCCGGCTGGATTGCAATCATTCACAATCCCTGTACATTCCGGTGACAAAATATTGCACTGGACTGATCACCACATTTGGTATAATCTGTGATATATAAATCATCAGAAAAAGCGTTGCAATCAGTACAATGCTGTCTAAACTCACAAAGATGAGTAAAAGATTTCCTCAGATGTAATAAATTGAGGCACAATGTGACCTACGCTAAAATCGCGTATGCTCGGGCACTGTAATGTGACCTGCGCTAAGATCGCGTATGCATGGACACAATATGACTCGTGCCGATGACGTGGACATATTTCATACAACCCTCGGTACGAGCGGACGAGGTTGACTGCCACGACATCACATTTGAAATCAATAAACCACTCATGCCTATTCTACGAAGGGTGGGTATACCCACCGTAAGAGGTGCTTACGGTGGGTATACCCACCCGAAGGATATCAATAATTACCGATGATTGGGTGCGAATCACGGCATGCATGTCACCA
>LGRX02035581.1:0-40111 GCA_001247695.2 Cymbomonas tetramitiformis | reverse complement strand
GGAGGGGGAGGGGGTGGGGGGTGAGTTGGGGGGGGGATTGGGTTGTTTTCAAAGTTTTAGTTTATACGTTCGTTCACGAAGATTGGGGATTATTTTTTCCCCACCTGTACGTTTACGTACCCCCTATATAAATTAGGTCCTCGTTCTTGCCAAATCCCAGAAATGCTTGCAAGGAAGGATGAAATTCAGTGCAAAAGTTGACGCCCAAATCGTAGGCTGTACACGACAACGTATGCTGTATCCATTGAAGCCCGAGTGTATTGTAAATGGGACAGGGTACGGGCGCTGGGAACTCGACAAACTTTTCCGATGACTGCATGTCACGGCTGCGTCTATCGCGTGAGACAGTGACCACAATGAACGTCGCCGGCATCCGGCAGCAGACGGTGAACACATGTCACATCGACATCGCGGACACCATTGCCGCTGCCGCTGCCGATGCCGTTGCGTGACTGCTTACTCGTTACTGTGACACTCGTTCTTCGTTGACCCATCCCAATCCGCAATTGCATCGTAAAATTCTTCAGCTACACTACACACTTTCTTCAACGTTCCGCCGCCTCATGGGGCGAACGGTGCTGTGACTGCTGTGATACACGCAGGGATTTCCAAAGTGCTCGGCTACTTTTATTTTTCAGTTCGCTTATCATAATGTGTAAACTTATGATACTATGTGTGCGCAGGTTATGTCGCAGGTATCCGATTGCGAGGAGGGACGCGCGCTCTTGAGTTGTGGAAGTCGAGGTTGGCGAATGCCAACCTTGCTTGGGATGAAACCCAACCATATCGAACGTATCGTATTAAGATATACATATTTCACGTTTGCATCCTTGGCATCTATGCAAAGTATGAGGAGCATTGAGTGAGAACAAGTCCTAGGCTGTTTTGGTTTTTGGTTCATGGCGCATTCGCGACCTCTTGGGGTGTGAAAGTCGAGGTTGGTCTAAACCAACCTTGCTTGGGATGAAACCCAACCACATCGGATTATCTTATCGCACCTATCTTAGTTAAATAATATATATTACAAGTTTGAAGGTCTTTCGAGAACGTTAAGGCGATGGCTGTTTTTGTTTTTTGGGGTTGTAATGAATCATGGAAAACAAAATCAGCCTACGAACTTGTCCTAGCCGTTTGAGGCTCAAACCTTACAGGTTCATTGAGAAAAATGTACCGATGAGATAAGTTCGATGTGGTTGGGTTTCATCCCAAGCAAGGTTGGTTTAGACCAACCTCGACTTCCACACCCCAAGAGGTCACGAATGCGCCATGAACCCAAAACCAAAACAGCCTAAGACTTATGTCCACTCAATGCTCCTCATACTTTGCATAGATGCCAAGGATGCAAACGTGAAATATATACGATAAGTTCGATATGGTTGGGTTTCATCCCAAGCAAGGTTGGCATTCGCCAACCTCGACTTCCACATCTCAAGAGCGCGCGTCCCTCCTCGCAATCGGATACCTGCGACATGACCTGCGCACACATAGTATCATAAGTTTACACATTATGATAGGCGAACTGAAAAATAAAAGTAGCCGAGCACTTTGGAAATCCCTGCGTGTATCACAGCAGTCACAGCACCGTTCGCCCCATGAGGCGGCGGAACGTTGAAGGTATTGCGTACTGTAGCTGAAGAATTTTACGATGCAATTGCGGATTGGGATGGGTCAACGAAGAACGAGTGTCACAGTAACGAGTAAGCAGTCACGCAACGGCATCGGCAGCGGCAATGGTGTCCGCGATGTCGATGTGACATGTGTTCACCGTCTGCTGCCGGTGACGTTCATTGTGGTCACTGTCTCACGCGATAGACGCAGCCGTGACATGCAGTCATCAGAAAAGTTTGTCGAGTTCCCAGCGCCCGTACCCTGTCCCATTGTAAATAAAAGTTTTGGAATAATTTTGCATATGTAAATTAGGTCCCCATTCTTGCCAAATCCCAGAAATGCTTGCAAGGACGGATGAAATTCAGTGCCTTTTAACAGTGCAAAAGTTGACGCCCAAATCGTAGGTTGTACACGACAACGTATGCTGTATCCATATTATATTTATGACACATCAGTTGAGGACCAATGACCGGTTGCCACGCAGGCAGTCGTTTTAAGCTGTATTAAATGTGGAATGCTGATGTGGCAGTGAGGTGGCAAGAAATGCTCGGGTGGCAGTGACATGGCAGTGACATGGCAGTGACATGGCAAGGAATATTGGGGCTAAACAGCACCAATATCATGAATATTGGGGCTGAACAGCACCAATATCGAGCTAAAAGGCAGTTAAAAATTACATATTACAGATAGGGTTTTGACCAGAATTCAAATTTGGTCAAGGCTACAGAATTCAAATCAAGTCCAGAATTCAAATCTGGTCAAGGCTACAGAATTTGAAATCTACTCAAGGCTACAGAATTCAAAAGTGCAAGAGCACACAGAATTCAAAAAGTGTCCGAAGCCGGAAGTCCGGGTTCAAATGTCCTCGGGGTCAAAGGCGTGGTCAAAGTCGGTCTTGCTAACGGCCTCCCACTCAGCCATGATGGCGGCGGCGGTCTCATGCCGAGGAAGGATGGGGTTGGTGATGTTGATGGTGCAGCCCGTGAAGGTGGAGCCCTGGAAGGATGGGCTTGAAGATGTTGATGGAAGATTAGGCTTCGCCTGAGCCGAGAAGAAATTGGTCAATTTCTGAGGGAGATGGCGGGCAGAGGGTTTTGAAGACAAAGATTCTTGTGCACGGTAGGGGATGAAGTTTTCATGGGGTGGGGCATGGCGAAGGAAGTTTTGCTTGGGGTCAAATTTGTAGTTCGGATCATGCAAGACACGGCACCGTTGACACCAATAGCCGCGCATGATGGAACATGTGCAAACAGGGTGGTGGTCCAAGATGCGGTTGACATTGGCCATGGTCTTGGGCAAACATGGAGGAGGTGGTGGCAGCTCGGATGGCCGTGATTGGAGATCGGGTTCGGGACAGCGGTTTGGATCATATGAAGGCGGGATAATGCCATAGGCAGGATCGGCACGTACACGGCAAGGCAAGCACCAAAAACCCTTCATGGCATTACAGGTGCAAGGGCTTACTTGTTGAGGTTGGAGAGTGGACATGAAGGCGTTGTGCATGTCCTTCAATTGCTGAAGAATGTCCATCAGGGATGTTGGCGGGGTACTCGCGGCAAGCTGTGATGGAGGTGGGATAGGGGGCAAAGCCGCAACGTGGTTGTCGCGCTCGATCTCCATGGTGGTCTTGTCACCCGCGAGGTTCTTGTGGATACACGAGGCCATGGCCTTGGCCTCGACGGTCGACTGCCGCTTGTACGCGCGGATGCCGTCGGTGCTGAAGTGGGAGCTCTGGTTCATGATGACGTTCTCGGGCACACCAGCCTCGTACGAGGCGGAGATCATCATGGAGCGGATGCCGTGGTTGTGGTAGATGTCCGAGAGGCCGGCCTTCTTGGAGATGGTTTGCATAATATGGTTGGCAATGTCGATTTGGAGGGGGGCGTCCTCGTAACCAATGGCCTCCTTGCGCCCACCTTTGCCATCGACCTGGAAGGAAAATGGCTGGAAACCCTAAATGTCTTCGCTATTTGCATGTGGGCTTTAAGGCAAGGACATGATAGTGTATGCAAAGGAATTTTGATATGAAAATTGCATATCCGGTGTGAGGGAGAAGGGTTAAGAGCGCACCGCAAATTTGATCTTCAAAAAGAGCGCGTTGCACGTGAAGCCACACTCCTTGCGGAATGCACGCTCCGCGTGCATGTGGGTGACGAAGCAATAGTCGGGGTTCTCCTCGTTGCAATAGATTGGTAAATCGGGCAACGTCCTCTTCAACGACGCAGCCGCCCCACGGTTCTTGATGTCCAACTTTTGGCGATGGAACAAGTAGTGCTCAGGCTCGTCTCTGGTGGCTGTAACGTAAGTGAAGAAACCCCAAAACCCCAAAAACGAAAATGTTAAAAACGCAAAGGTAAAGTGTGAGAACAAGTTAAATGTGACGAGATAAGTATGAAAAGTTAAGGGAAATATGACAAGTGAAGTATGGCACGAAAGGCACACGATTTCAGCAAAGGCACTCACCAGAGATGGGGGAAAAGTGGTCCATGGTCAAACTTCGGAATTCCTTGCCACCACGCTTGAAAGTCTCGGTCATGGCGGCGAAGCCGCGACGATGGGTGTAGGCGTAAGGGTCATCTTGACGAAGAAAGTCGCAACCGTAGATCTTCTTGAGGTCCTCTTTGGTGGGGGCCTTGTGGGGGTCGTTGTCAGCAACGCACTTCTCGAAGCGCGTGAACATGGCGTTGTACGCCAAAGACCAAAAAGGTTCGTTGTTCCAATCGTCCTTGTGGAACGTAGCATCGGACGCCTGAATACGAACAGTTCGAAGAAAAAAAAATAGTGAACACACACGCAAGTGGGCTTGAAAATATTGAAACCCGCGAATACAGGCATTCAACGTCGGGTATAAGGCATGAGCGACATGTAATAGTTCATTGGAGGAGGTTGAAGAAAGAAAAAAGAGTGAAGAAAGTTTCAAAAGGTTAAAATGAAACGTACCCCGTTCGCATGATACTCGAGCAGCTTGTGATCGTTCCAATGTCGCATCAGCCCACTCCATAGACTCATCAAGGACGTCCTTTTGATCGGTTGGCCAAGCCGCTCTCCCTTCGTGGAGACACGCCACTCTCGACAGTCATCATCCTGGAAAAAGTTGATAAGCAAACCTGCGGACATGCAAGAGGAAACATAAACACGTGCAAATTCCCGGAATCGCTGAATCGCTCCGTCGACTGAATCGTAAAAGTCCCCGTCGCGCCGGATAGTCGATTTCAGGCACCGTGACTTTTGTCCGTTTGAAAATTGCTTTTTTATGCATACAGAATATGTAATTCACGCATGAAAACGGCTAAGGACAAACCTCGAAGCCTTTCCGGCGTGAAGTCCTTCGGGAGCTTGTCGGGTGTCATGTTCGCCTTTCCCCGGCAGAAGCCATTGTACCAACGGGTCCATTTGTTCAGAGCTGCCTTAGTTGCTGATGGTGTACATCCCTGTTTGTGCTGAAGAGCCTCGATAGCCGCTTGAATAGCGGGCAAAACAGCTTCGTCCACAGCCTGGTCATGCTGGACCACATCCTCTTCCGCAGGAACTGGAGCATGCTGGCTGAAAGCAACAACAGAAGCGAGAGCAGGGAGAGGGGAAGCGGAAGCTGCGGTCACGCCGGGCACGGTGACGGGGCCAGGCGCAGTCGCGACAGGGACGATAATGCCCATGGGCGCAGAGTCAGGCTTCGTGGAGAGAGACATGGTGATGGAGAGAAATGCGGTGAGCAAAAAAATTCTGAGGGATAAACACCGTCAACAGTGACACAGCCGGAGCAACCTGCGCAAACGAGGGAAAATGAAAAGTGAGGTCAAACCGCCCGATTCAATGTTAAAGGATCGGATTTGAACTTTTCAAATTCAGAATTTAAATCCTGGCCGTTGAAATTACAATCGAGCGCGATTCGATGGGAGGATGTGACGTTAGCTGACGCGCCGTCATGTTTTTTTGAAATGCGAAGATCTAAGCCGTACGCTGAAGCATCGGCTGCATCCAGCGGGCGCTAACGCGCCCTGCCGGAAAAAGACAGATCTGAGCCGTACGCTGACGCGTCGGCTCCATCCGCCGGTCGCGCTGACGCGCCCGGCAAAAAAGCCCGAAGGAGGAAACCAATATTTACAGCTAGGGTGACGTGGCAAACGAGCCATTTCCAATATTGAAATGCCATGTTGCCGACGTGGCATGACGTGGCTCTCACATGCTCCCTTGGATTAAACCTCAACTGATGTGTCACAAATATATCACGAAGAGGAGCTAATTAGCCCCAATATGACCTGAAGTCGCTGACGCTCCTTCAGGTCATATTGGGGCTAATTAGCACCTCTTCGTACTATATATCAATTGAAGCGCGTTGTGACTACGTGACACAACACATATTTTACAAATGACTTCACACTGCGTCAATAATATAATCCCGGTCATCAGTGGATAATGAAAAATATATACAGGAATAAATTGATTATTCGATTTATATCAAAAAGCACGCAACGCAACGTTACGCTCAAGTCGTTCAATGAGAAGTTCATGGTTGAAAATTGAACTCGACCACGAAATTTCGATTTTTCGTGGTTGAGTTCGATTTTTCATAGCGAAACTCGACCACGATCTCAACCACGGTCTCAACCACGGTATGTCATCACGATGTCGGCAGATGTCGAATTCAGTCCCAAATTAATTTTTCAATTCTACATCTGCTGCATGTGGATGACGATGGCTGAGGAACTCGACATTTCATAGCGAAACTCAACCACGAAATCTCGACCAAGCCCCCCCCCGTGGTCGAGATTTTCATAGCGAAACTCAACCGAGGTCCAAAAGTGTCTCACGTTACCAGACACGTCGGCTCACACGCTGTCGCAGACGTGTACAAAATATTCCTTCGCTAACCAAGTTTCGCTATGAAAAATCGAACTCAACCACAAAACTCGACCGTGGTCGAGATTTTCATAGCGAAACTCAACCGAGGTCTCAACCACGAAATTTCGGGTCTCACGATCAAAAATCCGAACCGAAGCGTCCGATCGAAAATTCTTTCCATCGTGTCCGCGAAACGCAGTGATGACACCTTGGTTTAAACCACGGTTTCCATTTCGTGGTTTAAACCATGAAGCTACGTTAGCGTTACGCTCAAGTCGTTCAAGTGTCGTGAACAGTGAACAATCGTTGTGGCCAGTGAACAGTGTGGGGTCAGTAACCCTTACGCCGGAAGCGATCTTGTAAATAGATATGAGGAACAAAATGGGCCGAGATTTATATAACGTGAATTCAGACATAGTGAATGGCTAACCATACACGTGGCATTGAAAGCCTTTGACTCTGTCCCAACTTAGATTGCATTGTGGCATCGTAATCTTTCTATTTTAAGACCAAAGGTCGATCGTTGGCGTAGCAGGACCGGATAAACGAAGTGGCCGAATTATTCGTTTTATAGCATTTACGCCGTCTATAAACGACTGCTGTTTACTAAATATTTTTACAAATCAATGAAATACATATTTGTGATACATATTGGATTTTAAAATATAGATTGGAATAATTTTATACAGATTTAAGGGTAGGGTGCCAGCTTCCCACGAATTAAAAATACTGATTACAATTTCCATACTTGGCAGAATTAAAATTAAATTGTAAAGATGCCACCTGTTGAAAATTATAGCGCAGAATTTTGCAACATGACCCCCTATTTTTATTGGCTAGGGTCCAAGAATGGGGTGTCGACGTGGTATCAAAAAAATCTGAGGCGATTCTATCGAATCATTTTCGAGATCTATTTTTTGTAGAATAAAAACAAGCAGATTAAGTATATACAATTGGATATTCCTTTGATCAATTGGATATTTTTGTAGGCAACCAACGCATTCACATTTTCGAAATATGAAAGTAATAGGAATTTTTGAAAGTAATTATTTTATTTATCGATTAAATATGGGATTTGCTATCAACTTTAATTCCAGAAAATGTTTTGAAGCCTTCCGGCACCCTACCCTTAATACAGCCGGAGAACCAGCAAATGGTAATCAGTTGCGGGGGGGTCTGTGGATTTGGGGGGCAAAACTCATCCATGCACTTTAACCTACGGCCCTACGCAACCCCTTGTGCGTACACCACCCCTCTAGAATAATGACCGAAAACTTGATGTGAGATCTACTCAGCCCGAAAGACACCTGTAATTCGGACAATAATAACATGTAGATTCGTTTCGAGGCATGCAAATCATTAATGGGCCTATCACATAGTCCTTAAATTGACACCGTTGGTGGAAAATGCGTTACCCAATCCCATCTAAAAGTGTAATCCAATCGCGACTTCAACCAAAACTACGCTCCAATGAAAATGCTTAAAAAACAAAAATTACTGGAATATCCTAGTTCACTAGATATCGGAAACTCCCGAACTGTGTGGATAAAAACATAAGATAATTAAACCCTAAGCTAGATATACCCGGAACGGTCTCGGACGGTTTCGGAGTCTAGCCTATCTGTGGCACAGCGTGTGTCACAGCACGAACCTATAGATCAGTCAGCAGTCCAGTGTTGGCCTAGGAGTCTGTCATAGGGGCCTGACCGGGACTCCCAGTCAGGGCTGCCTAAACAGATTTCAGCACACCACCCCAGCACTGTGGGTGGTGACTGTCTAGGAGAGTCAGATAATGTAAGATAAGTTAGGGCAGGAGCCAGGTTGACAGACCTAACTGCTAATCCAACTGTGCAATTCTGAAACACAAACCGGAAACCCTCTAGCTAGCACAGGTGCATAAACCTACGGGCATTGTGCACCCGCTAAACAACTGAAAGGCACCGAGCTAGCAAGCCATAATATAACTTGCTGGAATTTAGGTTCAGGGTTATTATTATGGGCTCTGATAGCCCCTAGCCTGACCTGTCTCTGATCGGAACCGTGACTCCGCTAGTAGCTAGGATGACAGTACAGTAGTACTGTACTGTCAGTCATTATTTCGTATTATCCGGGTTTCCGAGATGCATGATAAAAGCACTCGGCCGGACTGTTTATGGAGCTTAGCCAGTTTGTTTTCACCGAGCGGAACACCTGTTCTCGCAGGTTATGCGCGTCACCACTTTCCCGGTAATTCTGATGGCACAGCGCCTAGCTGTTGCCATGATTGGCTAAGTTTTGACACAGAGATGGGGTGGGCGCCCCCTTAGGCAGTAGTTGACCTTTCCGCGGTATGGCCTCTCCTTGAGGTGGAGATCAGTTTGGAGCATTTTTCGGCAGCAGTATCGTCGCTCGCTATGGCTTATTTTTACGTTTCACCTGGCCGGTGGAGAGGGCATTCCGCGTATTGTGGGTCGCAACCACTTTTAGCCAATCGGCTCATGACCTGTTTGATGTTGTTTTTATTGCTGAGACTTCTGCAGGAGTTGGCCGCTGCATCCACTGGTCTATCTACTGCCGCAACTCTAGCCCACACTCCCCATCTCAACGTCATTTTGATAATGGATACGCCAGTCCCGGACCACGTACACGCGCTAGGGCGCGTAAGTTAGCGACTATTTTCGATGATGTTGGGGCATTAAACTCGGCTACCCCCACAACGCCGCATTTGGCTTCGGCTGACGAGTCGGCTGCGGCTGCAACACTCGTGCAGCGGTTGCGCAAAGATTCTTTTGATGTTCAATGCGCGAAGACAGCAGCGACTAAGGTTTTGGGAGACAAGACGGCAAAATTTCATGGCAGTGAGTCGTCGGCTTCGGACATTTTTTCACAGCTGATCTCCGAGATTAAGCAGCTTTTCACGCTGCAGTCACAGGCATTTGCACCCCTGTTTGAGCTGATTGCTGCTGATGTCCCTGTCATGCCTGCTGCCAATGAGCTCCTGTACTCTGTGCTGTTGCTGCTGACTGCGCCAGGGTCTCCTGCCCGTAATTGGGTAGAGGCTTCTGGAGCCGATGTTCCTGCTGATGGCAAACGTGCCACCCTCGAGGTGGTGCGTATGCTTGCTGATGATTCGACTCCATTCGAGTCTTTTGCTGAGCTGCTTGAGGTGAGAATCTCGGATGAGCATGACCCTGACTCTGGCATTCGTCTTTTTAACAGTTGTCTTCGGGATGCACAGCGTCTGCAGACGCTGCCCGAAGACGCTGTTAAGAGACAATTCCTCTCTGCTCTATCTGGGCCGGCTTACGCCACGCTGGTTGACTCGTTTGCTCGAGCTGACCAGCGTGCGGCTGTGACTCTGCTCACCCTGCAGGCACGCGTGCGCGAGCAGTACCGCTGCGGGCGGCTCTCGGGCAAGCGCACTGCAGGGCGCCCCATGTCTGTAGCATCTTGCACCACTGACACTGGCCTGGCTTCGGCCATTGAGCGGCTCAGTTCTCAGTTGGTCAAGTTGCAGCGGGATGTGGATTCCCTTAAGAGGGATGGCTCCAAGCCGCCCCCTGGGAAGCACACTCCGCGCAATTTCCACCGACCTGGAGTGCAACCACTTGCTCATTCCGCCTCTAAGGAGGTGGCTTTTGACAAGCGGTCTGGCACCTTTGTCCCAACGTGCAGGCACGAGAAGTGCCGCGCCGTTGGGTCAAAGCATTGGCTCAGTGAGTGTCCTCACAAGGACACTCACCCGTTGTCCATCTCGGCATCCTACTGCCAAGCCGTCGAGTCTTATGACTCCGACGTGCTTGCCCTTCGTTTTCAGCGGTATTATGACGCTGGGGATGAAGGGTCCATGGAGCACTTGTGTGCTCTCGTGGGGCAACCTGAAATCTGTGAACTGTCTGCACACTCCTTTGCTCCAGAGCCTACGGCTCTGCAGCAGTTCAAGGATGCTGCTGCCTCTGCTGAGTCTGCACCTGCTGAGCATCTCTCTATTGGCCGTGTTGCATTTGCTGCGGTCAGCGGTCCGCTTGCTGGTGGTGTTGCTGAGCCGACCACTGACAAGCAGCTGCTGCCGAAGGCCTCTGCACCTGTGCATGGTGAGCCGGTTGACTTGCATGAAGTCAACCGTGCCACCTTTGTGCCGCCGTCTGCCTCTCTGTCTCTCGGCCCGATGGCTCCTGCTGACAGTTCTTTCAAAACATTCAACACTGTCCACCCTGACTGGTTTGACATTGACCCTGAGCCTGTTGATGTCTGTGACTCCGATGATGATGGGGAGGGCTCCAACTACCCTCCTGGTGTCTGCCTGACTGAAATTGAGGGGGGTGCACCGCCGACGACTGCAGCGTTTCGGCGGTTCGGAGTCCCCAGAGGCTCCAGGCCATTTGGCATCGGTGAATTTGCACTCACTCTTTTCATGGTGGCTACGTTTCTGTTCAGTGCTACGGCGATGCCGACCCTCGTGGTCGGCGGTGGTGTCAGGGGCCTGGTTGAGCCCGGAGCCACTTACGGCTACGATTCACTACGGTCCCATGAAGCACTACTGGATTCTCTTAACCCGCCTACGGTGCCTGCTGTTTCGTCATTGCCGCTGCAGGATGTGCCGTGGTTCTTTTCTCAATCGACCTCGGCTACTTACCAGTCAGATGGTTTTGCCACTCCACTCTGGGATCCGCCTGACCCGCTTGGGTCTGGTGGTGTCAACATTTATGATGTCTCCTCTCAATTGACTTCGGATGCTTTTCTTGATTGGAATCCGTCACCTGAACTCGGCTCTGCCGACCAGCTTTACAGTGGCTAGAGTCTGCTTATTTCAAATCCTGGAGGTGTGATTAGCCTTAGCCGCAGTGGTGGGTTGTGCCGGGACAAGTCCCCGGGCACCCAGCTAGAAGTATATCTGTTTCCAGTGAAGTAGCTGTTTGTTATCTGTTTAGTTTGCTCCGCTTGCCTAGCCCTATTAGCTACGGTCACAGCTCCGGGTGGTGTGCTGGACTTTAGGTTCAGGGTTATTATTATGGGCTCTATAGCCCCTAGCCTGACCTGTCTCTGATCGGAACCGTGACTCCGCTAGTAGCTAGGATGACAGTACAGTAGTACTGTACTGTCAGTCATTATTTCGTATTATCCGGGTTTCCGAGATGCATGATAAAAGCACTCGGCCGGACTGTTTATGGAGCTTAGCCTGTTTTCACCGAGCGGAACACCCGTTCTCGCATAACTTGTAGATGTCAAAAGCAAAAGCATAAACCAGAAAATTGTTGAAGTCACCGGAGTTCCGCACACCACCATGTTGGTGTGCATCCAGAGTGAACAAGAAGTCAATCGACAGCACCAAAGTAGCCAGCGGTGGTCTCAATCAAGTCCGACCCGAAGGGAGGGTTCCCGAAAGGACCTCTCTCATGTAGAGCCACACCGTAGAAGAAGGCCATGTCGAAGCTCAAATCTGCCTGAGCAAGATCCTGAAAGATGTCAGGGGGCTCAGGCGGCTCAAGCGGTGGCACATTGTCAGCCACAAAGAAACCCTGAGCCGGGATCACGGATTCAACAAATTCATTCGTGGAGAAAATTGACGGAGTCTCCCAATCGAGATCACCACCAGGCGAAGGCAATCCCGCAGCCGACTGAGCATCGGGCACAGCTGCCACCCCCATGATCGAGATGCAAAGAACGAGGGAAAGGAGGAAAGGAATTCCCCACGGCCCAACCGTGGCAGGAAAGCCCCAGGGCGGCTTCCCACAACCGTAGGTCCTCTGCTCGTCCACGGGCGGCCCGGAAGCATGATTGGCCGACGGAGGCGAACCCCGCGGCTTCAGCCGGAAGCTGCCGTCGGCAAAGTCCTCGTAGTCGTCGGTGTCGTAGCCGGTGAGGTCAACCGGCGCGACGGCGGCGTGGTTGACAGTCTGAACGAACCCAGGGAACTCACCGTCCGTCGTGGCAGTCACCCGCGCCGATTGAAGCGGCACGGGCTTCACATCCTCCTCCTGCGAGACAGGTATAGCAGGGGCCGGCACGGCGGATGCCGATGCCGCCGTACCACCTGCCGGAACCTGCTCCTCCGGCATGTTCCCCGCTGCCGCGGGGCCGCACACCAGAGCCGATGCATGCGGCTCGAGAACCGCCGGTGGTGGGAAGGATGCGTGGGTGTAGTGCACCTTGCAGTTTGCCGCGGCATGGACCTCCGCGGCGAGATCGTCCAGCCGCTGATGAATGTCGTCACCTGCGGGCTCGTCAGCAGGCTGCTGCGGCTCTACCGTGAAGCCGTAGGCGGACACGTCGATCCCGCCCACCGCACCCGCACAGAGTACCGCAGGCGGCCCGTACGTAGATGCCGCAGTGGCAAAAGCCTCAGCCCCATCATCCGCCGCCTGCTGGAACAGGGCACACATGGCCAGTGCACGCACCCTCCGCGTCCTCCTCGTCGATGGGAATGCAGAATGCCGCGGACGAGTGCGGGGGATGCTGACGCCCGCCCAACGGACAGTTGCGGTAGAAGTGGTACTGCTCACCTTTTCCCGCCCTCTTGCACCTCCCGCAAAAGGGCTTCGCCTTGTGGTCGTCACGGTCGAAACCGACTGCAGGCAGCGGGTGCGTGCCGACACGGAATCCCCGCTGCGTACCGCGCTGCGTGCTGCTGCTGCCGCTGCTGCCGCTGCTGCCGCTGCCAGCGGCTGCTGCCGCTGCTGCTGCGCCGGCAGCGCGTCCGTCCCGCGTTGCTGCCGTAGCAAGTCCTGAAGCTCGTCGATCTTGTTGAGAAGGGCGCCGTACTCGGTGCTGGAGAGCTGCGCAGAGATGCCGCTCTTGCCCGAGACTGCCTTCCCCGCCCCCGTCTGCGCCCAAGCCTGATAAATCTCCACCACAAGGGAGCGGAGAGACGCCAACCAAGGAGACATGCGCGAGATCGGCCGCGAGAGGATACCGCACCTTGACCGCGGTGTAAAACACCGGGTCCAGTCGGTTGTACAGGGAGCGCTTCCTGGTCTCCTCGGTGGGTGTCCAGTCCGTAGCTTTGTTATCCCGCACCAGACGCTGTTCCCGAGCCAAGATGGGCTGCGGGTCAGTGTCTGCGGGATAACGCAACGCGGCGTGCTCCTCCTGGTGCGACTCACGCAGCGCCACCGGTACACAGCCCTTGATGATGTCCACCAGGGCTCGCCGTCCATCACGGTCAGACGAGGCGTCGGTGCCAGTCAACCAGACGTAGGCGTTGCTGTGCTTCTCGATAACCAGAGCCAGAACGTCGAAGAGCAAGCCGTTGACCTTGGTTACCACACGAGCCAGAGGGTCGTCGAGGTCAAAGGATGCCAGCTCCAGTCCAGCCGAATGAAACTCCGTACGCAGCTGCACCACCAGCTCGGAGAGGAGGCCAGCGTCGTCCGTACCGCGGAAGTGGTGCTTCTTGTCCCCAAGGACATCCTCGCGGACACCCTTGGCCCATTGGCGGTGTAGACGCGCTTTGTAGATGTCGTCAACCAGCTTGCTCTGCTCCTGTAAGTACTTCCTGGTCGCCACGTCTGCATCCTCGTTGGAAGTCGGAGCGGGGGTCGGAACAGTTGGCGTACGCACCGTCGGACTGTTCCGAACCCCGTCTAATAGCCTCAGTGAGGCGTCAATGGCACTGTCCCTGTCCAGGGACTTCTTCGCTCGGGTCAACATACCCATACTCTGAAAAGCCAGAGGGGAGGTGGTACGCAGTCGCGCGGTTGGGTGTGGTAGCGGGAAAATGGTAATGGTCAGCAGCGGAGAGGAGCTAAGAGAGTGGAGCGGCGAGGGGCACTCGAAGATGTCGTCGAAGTCGAAGGTGTCGCGAACACCAGCCCAGAAAACAGTAACCAGCAGGGCCAGTGCCGGTGCAAAACTGGATCCAAACATTGCTAAGACTAGTCCGTAACGAGGCGCGGTCCCCGTGGCCGCCACTCCCAGTTGCTTACCGCAAACAATTCATACCATAAATCCTAGTCGCACCCAAACGCGCCCGCGCGCACCACCTCTCCAAGCGGCCGTTTAGCCAATCATGGCCAAATCAGCAAGTGGAATAAAAGCGTGGATGGGGCCACGACCTACTGGAATATCCTAGTTCACTAGATATCAGAAACTCCCGAACTGTGTGGATAAACTCATAAGATAAATAAACCCTAAGCTAGATATACCCGGAACGGTCTCGGACGGTTTCGGAGTCTAGCCTACCTGTGACACAACGTGTGTCACAGCACGAACCTATAGATCAGTCAGCAGTCCAGTGTTGGCCTAGGAGTCTGTCATAGGGGCCTGACCGGGACTCCCAGTCAGGGCTGCCTATACAGATTTCAGCAAAAATTAATGCGGCGCCAAAATCGCCACCATCATCGTGATTCGAACGCAATCAACTTCCTAGTACCGCCACGATTGCCTATACATTGACGGGAAGGCCGAAATACATATACACAAAGGGTGGATATATATAGACCAACCCGGCAAGAAACAACGAGTGGGAGGCAGAGGCCACTCAGCATATCACAGTCTAAGATGAGATAATAAAATAACTTAGGTGTTTTATTATCGGACGGAACTGACGGCAGGCAAGATGCAAGTGACACTACACGGCGAGGGGTGGCACAGGAAGGGAAAAATACTTAATTTAGATTATTCCTTTGTGATTTTAGATTAACTCATTTTCATGTTGATTTTAGATTAAGTTTTCTTGATGTCATCCGGCTATGACCGGTGGTCCTTTTCACGACTCGTGTTCAAATAATGTGCACACAGGTCAAACGCTCTCGTTCCCGCTTGCCATCATGAGGAAGCCTCCAAAAAGCTTTAAGAAGGTTTGTCTCGCTTGTGATAATGGTGGGCGCCGTTGTAATAGACACTCACGGCGTGTTCTGCTTGAAAAAAAGGCCCCTGTACTTCTTCTATATCCTAAACCCTTTGACTTGCCTTTTACCGCTGCACGCGACCGGCAAGCATCTTTGAAACTTCCGAGTTTCAAAGATGCGTTTTGTATTTTGGGTGCACCCTAATTTTACAAAACGGCCGAGCGCTTCCCGTTTGTGCGGGATATTCACATTTATTACATGGAATATTTAATATGGATTAACACACATAAGCACGAAGGCATCGGCCACGCATCTTTGAAACTAACGAGTTTCAAAGATGCGTTTTTTTGTCATTTGGGTGCGCATACCCAAATAACAAATCAGCCGAGCACTTCCCGTTGGCGTGGGTTATCCAACGCTTGAATGTTGAATATTCATTGTAATATGAGTTAGCAAGCGAGGTTGCAAAGGCATCGGGACAGAATCTACGAAACTGTCCTATGCCTTTGCCTTTGGTAGCCCCTCATTTGTGTCGCACGGGGTATTTTATTTGTCGTGTCGCAAAAGATTCGTTTATATTAACGACGCTTCGCAGCTTTTTCAGAAATATGCTGTTTTTCATTTCGTTTCCCTTAAAGGAGCGAAACAGGTTTCCTGGAAAAAAGTGACATCAACAGGCCACACCGCAGGAGCTGTCCCTCAAAAATTATGCCGTTGGAAATTTTTCGAAAATTTTCTGCCCATGTCAGCAGTCCTACCCCGGATTGTGTCGAGCGCTCGCGCTTTACCGGCCAATCATGATACGATAGCATATCAGCAGTCCTACCCCGGATTCTTTCGACCGACAACGAGAGAAACGTTTAACAATTCAAAATTATACCACGAAGATATATATGCTGTTTTTCATCCATGTCAGCAGTCCTACCCCGGATTGTGTCGAGCGCTCGCGCTTTACCGGCCAATCATGATACGATAGCATCTCAGCAGTCCTACCCCGGATTCTTTCGACCGATCGTTCGTAACCGACAACGAGAGACACGGGTAACAATTCCATATTTTACCCCGAAGATATGTGGAATTTACAATTATGAATTTGTCGCAAAACTGCTCTAACAGGTTTACCGATCTCAACATCATCATCAGCAGTCCTACCCCGGATTGTTTCGGCCGATCGCTAGTAACCGACAACGAGAGACACGGGTAACAATTCCATATTTTACCCCGAAGATATGCGGAATTTACAATTATTTACGCATCTCGTCATTCAAGATCATCTCACCACTCCTATCGGCGGCGCGGCCCGGACAAAAGTGGATATGGTATGATCCTGGTCGGCAACGTTTTCATTTTTCTCCAAGCTCTTATCTTGCGCCTACCTGCTCGCTGTCTCAGCGCGCGGCTTGTGTTTTTGTTTGATTAATGATTTTTGCGCGCTACTTTTCTTTAGCGATATTTCATATCGAGCATGTTTTCGTGTGCATGCGTGGAACCCGGCGGGGGGGCGTTCCTGCGATGTTCTTCCATGAGCCGCATCCCACCAGCAGCCCATCCTGCGATACATGGATGATTGGAGGCCGTCGGGCGTCTTTGCATCCCGCCTGACGGTTTGGGTTCAATTTTCAACAGGAATTCTTCCTTCCTGAGCAGCGCTCTGTTTTTTTGCAGGTTTATGCTGTGCCTTTTCTGAAGGCGCCAGCAACGGCCATAGTGTATAATTCATGCTGTGCCTTTTCTGAAGCCGCCAGCAACGTTCCTGGCGGCATCTTTCCCTCTGGCCCTACTAAGCTGAAGGGGTGCTTGGAGACCGGCGGGATTCTCCGACGGGTTGGGTTCGATTCCCAACGTCTTTACTAACCAGCGTTTCGTTTTTTGCAGGTTTTGTTTTTTACGCCGAGCATCCTTTTATGCCGCCAGCAGAGTGCTCGCGGCATCCTGTGACTTCCAGCTCTGTTTAGGTTTCGCCGATTATTGATGTTCAGAATTTTAGATGTTCCACCCACTGTTCCGCTGCTGTTTTCAAAACGTCTATTTTGTACGTAGACGCCCACCCGAGGGTGAAATGCGGACAGCAGTTGGCTGTCGGTATTGGGTTCGATCCCCAACGTCCTGACTGATTCGCTGTTCGTGTGCTGCAGGAAACGTTTTGGTTCTGAAGATTTTGGAACGTGCGCTGTGCTCTAGTTTCCTAGTTTAGATTTTCATATCGCCCTCGGGTAGTTGAATCCTTGTATTAGAAACTAGCAGCCTAGTAGTAATAAGTATTTATGCTAATATTTTTTAAGAGAGTAATCGGTTTTTCTCTTAGTATCTTTATCCATCTGAAATGCTTGCTTGCTTGCTACTCATGTATGCCTCGTGCTATATGAATGTCCCCAAGTGATCGTGTAATACACCTGTGTTTTATGTAATATTCGCGGTACTACTCGTTCAGTAATTTTGTTTTCCAATCGCGGTACTATTCGTTTGTGTTCCCCCTAGCTTAATTTCATTTTCGGAAATTTTCTGTGAATTTTCACGACAGAAATGAGCGTGGTTCTCATGATTGTCGCACCTGCGACAGACATGAGCCCCCAGCTCATTTCTGTCGCACGGTATAATTCCAATCTGTCTTGCGACACGACAAATAAAATACCCGGTGCGACAAATTTGAAGTGCTACCTTTGCCTTTGGGTTTGGGTTCGAACGTACCCAAACCCAAAGATGGCAAACAGCCGAGGGCTTCCCGTGCGTCCTAACGCACGAAACTTGGCACGAATACTACCATGGTACATATATTTAAGTTACCAGAAGCTCAAGGCTTCAAGTTATTTGTGCGCGAAACGCACAATTTATTTCTAAGGCAGATGTTTTGGGTTTGGGTTCGAACGTGACACCCAAACCCAAAGATGCCAAACAGCCGAGGGCTTCCCGTGCGTCCTAACGCACGAAACTTGGCACGAATACTACCATGGTACATATATTTAAGTTACCAGAAGCTCAAGGCTTCAAGTTACTTGTGCGCGAAAAGCGCAATTTATTTCTAAGGCAGATGTTTTGGGTTTGGGTTCGAACGTGACACCCAAACCCAAAGATGCCAAACAGCCGAGGGCTTCCCGTGCGTCCTAACGCACAAAACTTGGCACGAATACCACCATGGTACATATATTTAAGTTACCAGAAGCTCAAGGCTTCAAGTTACTTGTGCGCGAAACGCGCAATCTATTTCTAAGGCAGATGTTTTGGGTTTGGGTTCGAACGTGACACCCAAACCCAAAGATGCCAAACAGCCGAGGGCTTCCCGTGCGTCCTAACGCACGAAACTTGGCACGAATACTACCATGGTACATATATTTAAGTTACCAGAAGCTCAAGGCTTCAAGTTACTTGTGCGCGAAACGCGCAATTTATTTCTAAGGCAGATGTTTTGGGTTTGGGTTCGAACGTGACACCCAAACCCAAAGATGCCAAACAGCCGAGGGCTTCCCGTGCGTCCTAACGCACGAAACTTGGCACGAATACTACCATGGTACATATATTTAAGTTACCAGAAGCTCAAGGCTTCAAGTTACTTGTGCGCGAAACGCGCAATCTATTTCTAAGGCAGATGTTTTGGGTTTGGGTTCGAACGTGACACCCAAACCCAAAGATGCCAAACAGCCGAGGGCTTCCCGTGCGTCCTAACGCACAAAACTTGGCACGAATACTACCATGGTACACATATTTAAGTTACCAGAAGCTCAAGGCTTCAAGTTACTTGTGCGCGAAAAGCGCAATTTATTTCTAAGGCAGATGTTTTGGGTTTGGGTTCGAACGTGACACCCAAACCCAAAGATGCCAAACAGCCGAGGGCTTCCCGTGCGTCCTAGAGCACGAAACTTGGCACGAATACTACCATGGTACATATATTTAAGTTACCAGAAGCTCAAGGCTTCAAGTTACTTGTGCGCGAAACGCGCAATTTATTTCTAAGGCAGATGTTTTGGGTTTGGGTTCGAACGTGACACCCAAACCCAAAGATGCCAAACAGCCGAGGGCTTCCCGTGCGTCCTAGAGCACGAAACTTGGCACACATACTGCCAAGATACAAATCTTTGAGTTACTTGAAGCTCAAGGCTTCAAGTTACTTACTTTTTTTCAAGCAGAACACGCCGTGAGTGTCTATTGTGGCAAAGATGGCAAATAATAAAAGTCATATATCCCTGTTATTCATGGCCGTGACTTTTAGATTCACGGCCGTGAATCTTTCCGAATGGAACCAAAAACCGTTCGATTAAAATCGAACGGTTTTTGGTTCCATTCGGACATATGGACATCACGGCAAGACAACTCTTCAGTGAAATATTTCGCATGGCATGGCGATAGCTCAACAGGTACAGTACAGCGGCATGGATGCATGCACCGGTAATAGCCGGATGACATCAAGAAAACTTAATCTAAAATCAACATGAAAATGGGTTAATCTAAAATCACAAAGAAATAATCTAAATTAAATAGCCTACCCACAGGAAGAGACAGTCACCCCCATTTTATGGGGGGCGAAAGTCTGTCTCCCCATGACACCACCTCACCCTGAAGGTGTGAGGTGCCACGATGCCAACTTGCCAGGCCAGGCCTAACATCCTACGGCAAGCACAATGGCGAAACCCTAAGGAAACATACATCTTGTGAGATCCAAAGGGGTCTTTTTCAACCCAACTAGTGTGGCTTCGCCTGCGTTGGTCTCTAGATGCGTGCTCTAGGGGCTTACGCCCATGCATGTGCTGCGGGGATAAGCTACTCCCGCAGGCCAGCCGGAAATCCTAGGCTCCAGCGGTCGAGGGTGGATGGCGGCGTAGCTCTCGATGGCGGATGAAGTCGAGCGCCGCCAAGATGCGGTCAACCAACGCCCACGCGGTGCGGGGCGAGGGTGGGCGGCACCACCAGAGCGCGTGCGGTGACGCGGGCACTCTGAGAGAGGCGAAGGCGGAAGATGAGGTGTGCCTCCACTCCGCCGCACACAAGTGCGAAAGCAGAGAGGAAAAGCGGTGGGATGAGGGCTGCAGCACCACCAAACACCACCAGGCAGTGGCCAAGGGGCACGCAGGGTGGAGGGGAGAGAGGGAGATGCTGCGGGGTGAGCTCGTAGTGGTCAAAGCTCATGTCGACGATGGGTTTGATGGACTCGACTTTGGTGTCTGGTGCATAAGCACCACCAGACACCACCAGACCATAGTCCGCGGTAAAAAGCTGCCGATGCGCTCGAAGGGACGCAAGGGCATCCCGAACAGCGGCCATGCGAGCACGTTGGAGCTCAACAAACATGGCCGACAGCAGGCTGCAGAACTCTGCGGACCAAAAGATAGGGTTCCCAAGTGGGGAGATAACTTTTTGAAAAATCAACCGAATCCAGCGATGGAAGGGTCAAATCGGGGTAGATTTTCGCGGGGAAAACGGTGGTGACGTCAAAAACGTCGTGCGATAAGCCAATTTTGCTGCAGTTGAGGTGCTGCTGGCCAGAGCGCAAAGTAAAATCGTCGAGGACAAAGGTGCTCGCGTAGATGTTGGGTCGAGGACAGGGTGCTCGACGAAATTCTCGGTGTCGATGAGGCACACGAGGTCAAGATGGAGGCGTAGAGGACAAGGGTGCTCAAATGAAGATCAACGGCGCGAGGGGCGACGTTGCGTACCGCAAGCAAGGTGGTCGCGGGATCAGAGAAGGCGAGAATGATGAGCGACCACTACCAAGTGGTCAAGCCCATAACCTGACGGGAAGGCCGAAATACATATACACAAAGGGTGGATATATATAGGCCAACCCGGCAAGAAACAACGAGTGGGAGGCAGAGGCCACTCTGTCAGCATATCACAGTCTAAGATGAGATAATAAAATAACTTAGGTGTTTTATTATCGGACGGAACTGACGGCAGGCAAGATGCAAGTGACACTACACGGCGAGGGGTGACACAGGAAGAGACAGTCACCCCCATTTTATGGGGGGGCGAAAGTCTGTCTCCCCATGATATATATGTAGTCACAAGTGTTAGTATTGTATCCTTCATGATATATATGTAGTCACAAGTGTTAAAATTCAACACTAATTCATTCGACTCGTTTGACAACCTCACCTTCCAAACCGCTACTACTCTTTAAACCCACACGCTATGTCTCCGAATCACTTTTCACACAAATTTCGGGCATGGACCTAATGGAGAAGGTCGCGAATGGGGCAACCGCTGCCTCCTTAGGGAAATCTAAGGTGTTAGTAACCATTACCACCAATGCCACCGAGGGGATATCGAAGGGTATAACCCCCAAGCCAATGGTCACGATTTTCCTAAGCTCGTATGACGGTGTCCCCATTGGTGGCATTTCCATCGCCAACATAGCAACCAGTCTGGACGTCAGGTTGCTGGGTCTTGCAGTAGTTCGACACCTTGCAACAACTGAATTGGCCATTGTCAGCCAGACGATCGCTGATGGCCATCCCTATGCTCCTGAAGGGTGGAATCGCAATGCTACTCGCATGACGGCAAAGAACAACCATTTCTACCGACAACCCATGAAGGGCACCATGGTCCGCCTCGTAGACGGTGTGAGAAAGGCTAAAACTGGAAGTTCCTACAAGATCAACATCCGAAAGCGCCTTTTGGGTTCTAACGTCGTATTGCCCACCCGAGAAGGCCAGGTAAGGATGCCTACAAATTTTATATTCTTATGGTACCACTGTATACATAATTGCCTATAAATGATCACTTGCCTACTCATTCAATATTGTAATATGACAATACTAACATATGGTTTTTTGTCAACAGTGCTTGGAACTACCGTTCCACCGTTCCGGTGGCGGTGTAAATCATCACAAATTTGCACTTGGAATTAGGGCACAAGATGACCCAAGAAATAATGAAGAGGAAGATGAACTTGCTGATTTCTCCAAGCCTGTCACCTCCCACGTCCTCAATAAGGAAATAGGCGTTGGTCCTTTAAGCGTGTTGCTGGAAGCAGCAGGGGGCACCACAGGTGGGGTGCTAGCGGTCGGAGTGTCCCGAACCGCATCCAGAAGCCGTATCAAGGCGTCCAAGTCGGAGTCCCTCAATAGGCGTTTGCGAGCTCGTGTAGATGCCGCCATACTCTTGAAAGCCAGAGAAAAGCTGATGCGCGGCTGCACGTTTGGGTGTTGTGGCGGAAATGGAGGGTAGGCGTAATGGCAGAACGTGCGGAGAGGCGAAACGAGCGTGGGGCACTTGCAGATGTCGTCGTGGTCGAAGGTGTCCGGAGCACCAGCCCAAAATACGTAAACCAGCGGGATCAGGGCAGGTAAAATAACGTAGATGAACATTGCCAAACTCGAGCAATAGCAACGCGCGGTGCCCATGACTCGCAGTCGCAAAAGACGTCTACCGTAAAGCCATGTCCCAAATCCTAGTCGCACCCAAACGCGCAAGTGCGCACCACCTCTTCAAGCGGCTGCTTAGCCAATCATGGCCAAGATAGCAAGTGGAATAAAAGCGTGGATGGGGCCACGACCTACCGGAATATCCTAGTACACCAGATATCAGATAGTCCCGTACTCAGTGTGGATAAACTGTCACAGATAAATAAACCCTAAGCTAGATATACCCGGAACGGTCTCGGACGGTCTCGGAGTCTAGCCTACGTGTGACACAGCGAGTGTCAGAGCACGAACCTACAAATCAGTCAGCAGTCCAGTGTTGGTCCTAGGAGTCTGTCATAGGGGCCTGCACCGGGACTCCCGGTCAGGGCTGCCTATACAGATTTCAGCAGTAGGTTCTTATATAAAGGGATCTCCGTTGAATTCGCGTGGGAGATGGATTTCACGTGAATTCCTCGTTAATTCAACGGGGCTCCTGATAATCATGATGGAGAGAGAGTAAGTAAGGTAATCGAATTTCACGTGAAATACCTCGCGAAACAATATTTTCACTCATTGGTGTGGCAGGAGCTAGGGTAGCGCCGCAGGCTTGAAATGATTTGGGACCGGGCCAAATTACCTTACTTTACAGCAGCAGCAACAGCAAAGCGCGAATCCCAACGGGCGACACGGACGAACTTCCGATCTCACGATCGCCAGACTAACGATGACAGTGCCACTGCAGTCGCGTACATTTACCGCGACGCCACCCACGCGTTATCGGCATGGCATGTTGGGATGCAAAAAGCGAAGCACTGTCGCGCACATGATCCTACGGTCAGATGGCCTAGTGGAGATCTCTTTTTGAGATCGATCCGCCTAGTACACAAAAAAGCAGAGGTAAGAGCAGAGGTCCAGTTGGGATATCAACGGTAAAAACTCGGGGGGGAGGGCTACTCTTGTTCCCAGAGCGGTTTCTCCGAGCGCGGCCGCTGCGCGGCCTGCGACACGCGAGGGTCGACCTTACAGTTGATCGGAGAGGCTCGGAGAAACTATGTTATGGACCCCAGAAATGTTACAAACCCTAAGTATATTTTAGTCCATAAGCTCTGGGAACAAGAGTAGGGGGAGGGCGTGCACCAGACTGAGACAGGACAGCACTTGCTGTATCACTATCAGTATGGACGGCCTTATCACTCTGTGGAGCAGTGTGACGATGACACATCAGTCAGACCAACCAGACCAGTGCAGTGCCACAATCAGTAATAAGAAAATTATTACTGTGATACTGTTGATCCTGCGGATTCCCCGTAAATCGGATGACCGCCCAGTCACCTTGTCCGATCCGCTCCCGTTGGGTAGGAATGGCGAGATAAGAGCGGAAAGTAAGGCGAAGCAGCAAGGCAGCACTCCAGCGTCAGATCGGAGCCTGAGTTGGAGAACCCATTTTTAAGGGTGGGCGGGCAGGGAAGAAAAATTGCGTTAGGAAACGAAGAAGAAAGACGCAGCAATCGTCAGCAGGTAGGAAAAGTGAAGTATTTTCACCAATTTCCGACTAAAGAGCGACACTCTGCGACACTTGGACTTCGAAGGTGGAGGTGAACAGCCACTTCGTGATCCTTCATTTCCTCGATCCGGGGAGTGAGATCAGACGATCCGTCTCCTGAATGACGGTCATCACTGATGACGGAAGGAAAGTCGGCGATCAACAGTGATACTGTTGATCCTGCGGATTCCCCGTAAATCGGATGACCGCCCAGTCACCTTGTCCGATCCGCTCCCGTTGGGTAGGAATGGCGAGAAAAAGAGCGGAAAGTAAGGCGAAGCAACAAGGCACCACTCCAGCGTCGCCTCTCCGCCAACACTCACAACCCCCGCCTCTTGACGCCTTTCCACCCCAACTCTCAAACTCGAGCCAACAGAATTTTAATAATCAAATTACTCATACAAATACCCGCACGAATGACTGTGCCGCATTCAGCTCCATGTATTATTTCGTCGAGACTTTCTCTATCTTCCTTGAGGATGACATTCCCAAGACTTGCCACACTTTCATATAATGTCTAGCAATCCTCTCTGTTTTCCAATATGCCTGTCCCATAACCTGTTGCAGGTCGGCTCCTTCAAGGAAAAGTTCAATCGCTCCTGCCGTACGAATGCTGAAGAATGTTTCCCCATTGAACAGCCCTGCTTTTTGCAACCAGCATTTGAGGTCTGAATTCATCTGTTTCTTGGAAATTGGACTATTCTTCACTTTGCCAGACCTGACCGGCCTGAACAGGAATCCTTGAGCAAGGTTCAGACCCAAAATTTTCATCACTAGGAGGTAGTCTTCCAACGCTGAGATGGGGCATTTAGATTTATCGGGGAGCCTTTTGATTCCGAAAACGTGTTCATCGCCCGAACGGAGTGTCTTCCCCCACTGGTAGTTGAAAAGAAAACCAGAATTATCAGGGAATCTTATGATTCCTTCCACCCTTGTGGCGCCCAGCTCCGCCGGTCTCTTCAGAGCGTATAGGTCCATCAGGATCATTGCCTTACATCTAAGAGTGATGAACAAAAGTATCCAATCTTGTGTCGAGGCAAAACCAGCTGCCTCTGCGTTCATGTGAATCGCTAGCTTGTCGATCGTGCAACTGAATAGTGGTGTTGCCTGATTTGGGGTGATTCTTGCTTGCAATTGTTCGTTCCTGGTCATTGTTTCGTAGACCTTAACCACTCTACCCGTGCACGGGTTGTCCGACCCACACCTTCCGAAATCCTGGAAGGCACTAGAAAGTCTGCCGATAAGGGAATTCACCGAACTTGCGGCTTGTCTGACTGGGCAATTACACCCTCCCAGTTGAGGACACGTGGTCGAATGCACGTTAGTCTTACCGAACTGTTCCAAGTAAATAAGATACCATAAGATGTGTTGTGCTGTACACGAATCCAATGATTCTGGTGGGGTCATGCAAGCCAGGAATTCCCCTAGGGCCCGCAAATTCCGGAGTTTGGCCGATTGGTACACATCCCGGGCCCTTGCTTCCTGAAGCTCCTTCGTTCTTAGCTGTATGGCGGCCCAGTCAGGGGCTTTTCTCAACGGGCTCCTGCCACCACCCTGTCAACCTCAAATTGTCCCCCTTCCCCGAAAGTTACCGGTGTCCACAACAATATATTATCCAAGACAAACGGATTACTCTGGGAGGTTATTAATATATCACATGATTTTTTGTTTTTTGAAATACGAAGTATTCTTAAGAGAAATCGAATCTAAAAATCCAGACCGCCCACGGGAGTGGGCCTGCCTCTAACCATCGTCCATTTCTAAGTTGCTGGAAACAAACTTCTTCTGCTTCAGCGATTCTGAACTTCTGTTTGCACAGTTTATTGTACGCAGTCCACCAGAACCCATCTGGAGAGAAACCATTCCACTGTGGAGCAACTACAGAGGCTGACGCTTTCTGTTCTCTTAGATACATCAGGAACGGTCCCATTAATCACTTCTGCAAGTACTTTCTTAAGTTTTCTTAAGTTTTCTTAAGTTTTCTTAAGTTTTTCTTAAGTTTTCTTAAGTTTTCGATATAAACCCACACTGTGCATATTTAAATCGGGGCAGTTAGCTATTGGCCGACAGTATACTTAAGAATTATACTTAAGAAAACTTAAGAAAATGTAAGTACGTGGAAGCTTCTTGGTAGGAGGATATTGTCCACATGGCTCAAGGATAACTTAAGAAAACTTAAGAATCTTATCCAAATGTAAGCACGTGATTGGGTGGAATGTAGGAGATATGCACACGTGTAAGAAAGCGATATGCTGGATATTTAAAGAAAAATGACACCCAATGACACTTAAGAAAATGACCGATGACACACACCCCACCCTATGACACTTAAGAAAAATGACCGATGACACACACCCCACCCTATCGCACTTAAGACAAATGACCGATGACACCCACCCCACCCTATGACACTTAAGCAAAATGACCGATGACACACACCCCACCCTATGACACTTAAGCAAAATGACCGATGACACCCACCCCACCCTATGACACTTAAGCAAAATGACCGATGTCACACACCCCACCCCTATCACACCAAAATGACCGATGACACCACCCCACCCTATGACACTTAAGCAAAATGACCGATGTCACACACCCCACCCTATGACACTTAAGCAAAATGACCGATGTCACACACCCCACCCATGACACTTAAGAAAAATGACCGATGACACCCACCCCACCCTATCACACTTAAGACAAATGACCGATGACACACACCCCACCCTATCACACTTAAGCAAAATGACCGATGACACACACCCCACCCTATCACACTTAAGAAAAATGACAGATGTCACATCCCCTACCATATGACCAAGTGTAAACATACATACATACGTCGTAATGCGATTGGCTCAAACTAACAATGAACAGCGTATCCAAACTAATGTGCATGCAGCCTGCCACACGCACGATCACCTAACAAGCAACGGATAAGATTAGCAAGCTAAGCAACCATACAGTCTTCGAAAGCTGCTACATGTCCTGCATCCATCTCCTGCAAACAAGTCAAGCAAGCAATTAGTAAGCGCACAATCATGTGACCCTCAAGCACCCCTCAAATGACTGCCCACGAAAAAGCTGTCATGGGCAGTGACTGTGGGCCGTGTTGGGGGGCATAAGGTGAGGCGTGTGACCCCCAAGCACCCCTCAGATCACTGCCCATGACATAGCTGTCACAGGCAGTGACTGTGGACCGTGTCGGGGGGCATAAGGTGAGGCGTGTGACCCCCAAGCACCCCTCAGATCACTGCCCATGACAAACCGGACTAAGCTGTTACGGGCGGTGATTGTGGGCCGTGTGGGGGGGCATGAGGTGAGGCGTGTGACCCCCAAGCACCCCTCATATCACTGCCCATGACATAGCTATCACTGGCGGTGATTGTGGGCCGTGTGGGGGAGCATTAGGTGAGGCATGCGACCCCCAAGCACTCCTCAAATCACTGCCCATGACACAACCGTCCCGGGCAGTGACTGTGGGCTGTGTCGGGGGGCATACAGTGAGACGTGTGACCCCCATGCACCCCTCAAATCACTGCCCACGACACACCTGTCACGGGCAGTGACTGTGGGCCGCGTTGGGGGGCATACGGTGAGGCGTGTGACCCACAAGCACCCCTCAGATCACTGCCCATGACGTAATTGTCACGGGCAGTGACTGTGGGCCGTGTCGGGGGGCATAAGGTGAGGCGGGTGACCCCCAAGCACCCATCAGATCACTGCCCATAACATAGTTATCACAGACGGTGATCGTGGGCCGTGTGGGGGGGCATAAGGTGAGGCGTGTGACCCCCAAGCACCCCTCAAATCACTGCCCATGACACATTTGTCATTGGCTGTGACTGTGGGCCGTGTTGGGGGGCATACGGTGAGACGTGTGACCCCCAAGCACCCCTCAGATCACTGCCCACGACACATGTGTCACGGGCAGTGATTGTGGGCCGTGTGGGGGGGGGCATAAGGTGAGGCATGTGACTCCCAAGCACCCCTCAGATCACTGCCCATGACACAGGTGTCACAGGCAGTGATTGTGGGCCGTGTGTGGGGGGGGGGCATAGGTGAGGCGTGTGACCCCCAAGCACCCCCTCGAGATCAGCGCCCCATAACATAGTTATCCCACGGGCGGCGGTGATTGTGGGCCGTGTGGGAGCATAAGGTGAGGGCGTGTGACCCCCAAGCACCCCTCAAATCACTGCCCATGATGACACACTTGTCACAGGCAGTGAATGTGGGCCGTGTTGGGGGGCATACGGTGAGGCGGGTGACCCCCAAGCACCCCTCAGATCACTGCCCATGACAAAGCTGTCACGGTCAGTGATTGTGGGCCGTGTGGGGGGGGCATGAGGTGAGACATGTGACCCCCAAGCACTTCTCAGATCACTGCCCATGACACAGGTGTCACAGGCAGTGATTGTGGGCCGTGTGGGGGAGCATAAGGTGAGGCATGCGACCCCCAAGCACTCCTCAAATCACTGCCCATGGCACAACCGTCCCGGGCAGTGACTGTGGGCCGTGTCGGGGGGCATACGGTGAGACGTGTGACCCCCATGCACCCCTCAAATCACTGCCCACGACACACCTGTCACGGGCAATGACTGCGGGCCGTGTTGGGGGGCATACGGTGAGGCGTATGGCCCCCAAGCACCCCTCAGATCACTACCCATGACGTAACTGTCACGGGCAGTGACTGCGGGCCGTGTCGGGGGGCATAAGGTGAGGCGGGTGACCCCCAAGCACCCCTCAGATCACTGCCCATAACATAGTTATCACAGGCGGTGATTGTGGGCCGTGTGGGGGAGCATTAGGTGAGCGTGTGACCCCCAAGCACCCCTCAGATCACTGCCCACGGCACGGCCGTCACGGTCAGTGATTGTGGGCCGTGTCGGGGGGCATAAGGTGAGGCGTGTGACCCCCAAGCACTCCTCAAATCACTGCCCATGACACAATTGTCACTGGCAGTGACTGTGGGCCGTGTTGGGGGGCATACGGTGAGGCGTGTGACCCCCAAGCACCCCTCAGATCACTGCCCACGGCACGGCCGTCACGGTCAGTGATTGTGGGTCGTGGCGGGGGGCATAAGGTGAGACGTGTGACCTCCGAGCACCCCTCAGATCACTGCCCACGACACATGTGTCACGGGCAGTGATTGTGGGCCGTGTGGGAGGGGCATAAGGTGAGGCATGTGACCCCCAAGCACCCCTCAGATCACTGCCCATGACAAAGCCGTCACGACTAGTGATTGTGGGCCATGTGGGGGAGCATAAGGTGAGGCGGGTGACCCCCAAGCACCCCTCAAATCATTGCCCACGACAAACCGGACTAAGCTGTTACGGGCGGTGATTGTGGGCCGTGTGGGGGGGCAAGAGGTGAGGCGGGTAACCCCCAAGCACCCCTCAGATCAATGCCCACGACAGAGTCGTCACGGGCAGTGATAGTGGGCCGTGTTGGGGGGCATAGGGTGAGGCGGGTGACCCCAAAGCACCCCTCAGATCACTGCCCATAACATAGTTATCACAGGCGGTGATTGTGGGCCGTGTGGGGGGGCATACGGTGAGGCGTGTGACCCCCAAGCACCCCTCAGATCACTGCCCATAACATAGTTATCACAGGCGGTGATTGTGGGCCGTGTGGGGGAGCATTAGGTGAGGCGTGTGACCCCCAAGCACTCCTCAAATCACTGCCCATGACACAATTGTCACCGGCAGTGACGGTGGGCCGTGTTGGGGGGCATACGGTGAGGCGTGTGACCCCCAAGCACCCCTCAGATCACTGCCCACGGCACGGCCGTCACGGTCAGTGATTGTGGGTCGTGTCGGGGGGCATAAGGTGAGACGTGTGACCTCCGAGCACCCCTCAGATCACTGCCCACGACACATGTGTCACGGGCAGTGATTGTGGGCCGTGTGGGAGGGGCATAAGGTGAGGCATGTGACCCCCAAGCACCCCTCAGATCACTGCCCATGACAAAGCCGTCACGACTAGTGATTGTGGGCCATGTGGGGGAGCATAAGGTGAGGCGGGTGACCCCCAAGCACCCCTCAAATCATTGCCCACGACAAACCGGACTAAGCTGTTACGGGCGGTGATTGTGGGCCGTGTGGGGGGGGGCATGAGGTGAGGCGGGTAACCCCAAGCACCCCTCAGATCAATGCCCACGACAGAGTCGTCACGGGCAGTGATTGTGGGCCGTGTTGGGGGGCATAGGGTGAGGCGGGTGACCCCAAAGCACCCCTCAGATCACTGCCCATAACATAGTTATCACAGGCGGTGATTGTGGGCCGTGTGGGGGGGCATACGGTGAGGCGTGTGACCCCCAAGCACCCCTCAGATCACTGCCCATAACATAGTTATCACAGGCGGTGATTGTGGGCCGTGTGGGGGAGCATTAGGTGAGGCGTGTGACCCCCAAGCACTCCTCAAATCACTGCCCATGACACAATTGTCACCGGCAGTGACGGTGGGCCGTGTTGGGGGGCATACGGTGAGGCGTGTGACCCCCAAGCACCCCTCAGATCACTGCCCACGGCACGGCCGTCACGGTCAGTGATTGTGGGTCGTGTCGGGGGGCATAAGGTGAGACGTGTGACCTCCGAGCACCCCTCAGATCACTGCCCACGACACATGTGTCACGGGCAGTGATTGTGGGCCGTGTGGGAGGGGCATAAGGTGAGGCATGTGACCCCCAAGCACCCCTCAGATCACTGCCCATGACAAAGCCGTCACGACTAGTGATTGTGGGCCATGTGGGGGAGCATAAGGTGAGGCGGGTGACCCCCAAGCACCCCTCAAATCATTGCCCACGACAAACCGGACTAAGCTGTTACGGGCGGTGATTGTGGGCCGTGTGGGGGGGCAAGAGGTGAGGCGGGTAACCCCCAAGCACCCCTCAGATCAATGCCCACGACAGAGTCGTCACGGGCAGTGATTGTGGGCCGTGTTGGGGGGCATAGGGTGAGGCGAGTGGCCTCCAAGCACCCATCAAATCACTGCCCATGACAAAGCTTTCACGGGTGGTGATCGAGGGCTGTGATGGATACAAGATACCCGCCACAAGATACCATACTCACGTCCCCGCCCCCCTTCCACCATACAGTAATCACTCACCTTAAAGAAAACCGTGCCCAACCCGCATGCGCCCACGTTCCGCCGCACCAACCCGCAACAACCACATACATCCTACCGGCCACACCCCCATATGGTCGCGTGTCAGAGGAGTTGTCCTCACACCGCACCATATATATTCAGTGCGCCCTGCCCACATGCGCCCACGTTCCGCCGCACCAACCCGAAACAACCACATACATCCTATAGGCCACATCCCCCATATATATGGTCGCATGTCAGAGGAGCTGTCCTCACACCGCCCATACATATTCGGTGTGTCCTACCCACATGCGCCCACGTTCCGCCGCACCAACCCGAAACAACCACATACATCCTACCGGCCACACCCCAATATGGTCGCGTGTCAGAGGAGCTGTCCTCACACCACACCATACATATTCAGTGTGCCCAACCTACATGCGCCCACGGTCTGCCGCACCGATCCGAAACAATATACGTCTTGTTATGTTTTACTATCAAGACGTACCAAACCAATACATATCTACAAGTGGAGCCACGGGTCCGGGGGCGCGCCTCGAGCCTTGAATCACAAGGACACGCGCACGCCTCTCCTAACCCACCGGCTGTAATCCACAACTACCCCAAAAGAAGATGCCTTGAAGACGAGTAGCCACGGGTACAGGGGGCGCGCAACGAGCCTTGAAATAGGCCATGCGCACGCCGCTCCCGACCCACCGGCACATCGTCGGGGAAAAGAAATACAACCTTCCGTCATGTAACCTTGCCGGCCGGTCGAAGCAGTACCCTCCCGAGCTGAACACCATCCAGAAACCAACACAAGTGGAACACGCTTGTACGCACGTCTCTTTTTAAGCAACCTCTGACGGCGGAACGTATTACATAAATTAGGTTTAAGATAGGCAATCGGTTTCAGGCATCACAGAAAACTCACCGGGGGTTCCGCAGGCTCTTCAGGCGCGCCGTCTTCTTCCCCCGCGGGCTCCTCATCGGAGTCCTCATTGAGGTCCAACTCGGCTGCTGCAGCACCGGCTTGACCAGCTTGGCCTACAACCTGCACACGCGAAAACCCGTTCGGATCACTGCCCACGACAAAGTTGTCACGGGCCGTGTCGGGGGGCACGGGGTGAGACGTGTGACCCCGGAGCACCCTTCACTTCACTGCCCATCACGACAAAGCTGTCAAGGGCCGTGCTTGTGGACTTGTGGGGGAGCAAGGGGTTCACCTTCCATGGTCGCAATTGCTTGACCGAGCTCACGCACGCCCAGTCGTTCATGTGTTCATCCCAAATCGTGTGGCGGGCACAACACGCAGCTTGTTGGTGACAATTCGCGACTCCGTTCTGACCTGCGTGGGTATCGGCTAAAGGTTACAAGTGTTCAAGTGTATCGAAATATTCAGTGCCAGCAGCTATTCAAGATTAGCTTTCATGATATTTGTCCTATATTCAAGGGACCCAACCCACATACGCCCACGCGTGGTGTGCCACACCAACCCAAAACAAACACATGCATACTGTTGGCCACACCCCCATATGGTCGCGTGTCAGAGGAGCTGTCCTCACATCGCACCATATATATCCAGTGTGCCCAACACACATGCGCCCACGGTATGCCGCACCAACCCAAAACAACCACATATATCCTACAGGCCACACCCCCTTATGGTCGCGTGTCAGAGGAGCTGTCCTCACACCGCACCAAACATTTTCAAGGGGCCCAACCCACACGCGCCCACGGTCTACTTTGCCGCACCAACCCAAAACAACCGCATACATCCTACAGGGCACACCCCCTTATGGTCGCGTGTTAGAGGAGCTGTCCTCACACTGCACCAAACATTTTCAAGGGGCCCAATCCACATGCGCCCACGGTCTGCCGCACCAACCCGAAACAACCGCATACATCCTACAGGGCACACCCCCTCGTTCCGGTCGCGTGTCAGAGGAGCTGTCCTCACACCGCACCATGCATATTCAGTGTGCCCTACCCACTTACGCCCACGGTCTGCCGCACCAACCCAAAACAACCGCATACATCCTACAGGCCACACCCCCTCGTTCCGGTCGCGTGTCGGAGGAGCTGTCCTCACACCGCACCATACATATTCCGTGTGCCCAACCCACATGTGCCCACGCGTGGTGTGCCACACCAACCCGAAACAACCACATACATAGTGTTGGCCACACCCCCTTCTTCTGGTCGCGTGTCAGAGGAGTTGTCCTCACACCGCACCATACATATTCAGTGTGTCCTACCCACTTACGCCCACGGTCTGCCGCACCAACCCGAAACAACCGCATACACCCTACAGGGCACACCCCCTCGTTCCGGTCGCGTGTTAGAGGAGTTGTCCTCACACCGCACCATACATATTCAGTGTGCCCAACCCACATGTGCCCACGCGTGGTGTGCCACACCAACCCAAAACAACCACATACACAGTGTTGGCCACACCCCCTTCTTCTGGTCGCGTGTCTGAGGAGTTGTCCTCACACCGCACCATACATATTCAGTGTGTCCTACCCACTTACGCCCACGGTCTGCCGCACCAACCCCAAACAACCGCATACACCCTATAGGGCACACCCCCTCGTTCCGGTCGCGTGTTAGAGGAGTTGTCCTCACACCGCACCATACATATTCAATGTGCCCTACCCATTTACGCCCACGGTCTGCCGCACCAACCCAAAACAACCGCATAGATCCTACAGGGCACACCCCCTCGTTCCGGTCGCGTGTCAGAGGAGTTGTCCTCATACCGCACCATACATATTCAATGTGCCCTACCCATTTACGCCCACGGTCTGCCGCACCAACCCAAAACAACTGCATAGATCCTACAAGGCACACCCCCTTCGTTCCGGTCGCGTGTTAGAGGAGTTGTCCTCACACCGCACCATATATATATTCAGTGTGCCCTACCCACATGCGCCCACGGTCTGCCGCACCGACCCAAAACAACCACATACAGCCTACTGGCCACATCCCCTTCTTCTGGTCGCGTGTCAGAGGAGTTGTCCTCACACCGCACCAAACATATTCAAGGGGCCCAACCCATATGCGCCTACGCTCGGACCGCCACACCTTTGCATCGATCGTTTCTCCCGGTTAAACGGACATACACGCAATACATAAATGGATAGATGTATCCATAGATATGTTTTACTATCACCCCATACCAAACCAATACATATCTACAAGTGGAGCCACGGGTCCGGGGGCGCGCCTCGAGCCTTGGATCACAAGGACACGCGCACGCCACTCCTAACCCACCGGCTATAATCCACTTCCACCCCAAACGAAAAAGACATGCTAAACAATTAGCCACGGGTACAGGGGGCGCGCCTCGAGCCTTGAATCAGGACACGCGCACGCCGCTCCCGACCCACCGGCACCTTGTCCCTGGTATGGCACCTCGGATTTTGACCGAGATCTCCAAGCTTCGGTGCTTCGCCCTCAATGGGCTCCGCGCTTGGGCTCTTGTTGAGCTAGTACCACGATTTAAATTGCTTGCAAGTTCAATCAAGGCCATGCGATATGTTATAATAAGAAGTTTTTACCAAGCACAAGGTTCAGGCTAATAGAGATGAAGAATAACTAGTATGATGACAATTAACTTCTTCGTTTGTGTGGCACCTCGGAGTCAACACCGAGATCTCCAAGCCAAAAGGCTTGACGCTCTTGTCGGTTGAACTAGTGCCACGATTCAACTTGCTTGAAGTTTTAGTCAAGGCCACGCAAAATGTTACAACAAAAAATCGTTCCCAAGCACAAGGTGAAAGCTAATAAATATGAAGAATGAATAGTATCGGGCACCTCGGAATCAAACCGAGATCTCCAAGCCAAAAGGCTCGGCGCTCTTGTTGAGCTAGTGCCTCAAAGTCTTTTCTCTCTCTCTCTCTCTTGATGCCATGCAAAAGAAATACAAAGAAGTACAAAGAAATACAAAGAACGAAGGCTTACCATAGCTATGTGACACCTCGGACTTTAACCGAGACCTCCAAACCAAGGTTTGGCGCTCTAATTGAGCTAGTGTCACCAATTCTGGCGTGGCTGCAGAATTTGTCTTCTACAACTTAGGGTCATGAGGGATTTTTGCATCTTTCGGGGAAAATGTCACAAACAGGTCAAGACATGATCAAATTAGAGTGGTTTTCCGCGAGGAAAACACCTGTCAGGTCAAAAATGTCGTCCGGAAAGCCGTTTCGCCGCCAGCGAAAGGTCTGTCCGTCAGTGAAAAGTGTGGAAATGAGAGTGAACGAAAGGTGAATGAGAAGCGTACCACAATTATGTGACACCTCGGACTTTAACCGAGACCTCCAAACCAAGGTTTGGCGCTCTAATTGAGCTAGTGTCACCAGTTCTGGCGTGGCTGCAGAATTTTTCCTCTACAACTTAGGGTCATGAGGGATTTTTGCATCTTTCGGGGAAAATGTCACAAACAGGTCAAGACATGATCAAAGTAGGGTGGTTTTCCGCGAGGAAAACACCTGTCAGGTCAAAAATGTCGTCCGGAAAGCCGTTTCGCCGCCAGCGAAAGGTCTGTCCGTCAGTGAAAAGTGTGGAAATGAGAGTGAACGAGAGGTGAATAAAAAGCGTACCACAATTATGTGACACCTCGGACTTTAACCGAGACCCCCAAACCAAGGTTTGGCGCTCTAATTGAGCTAGTGTCACCAGAACTGCTACGGCTGCAAAATTCTATCGACAAATCATAGGGTTGAAAAGCAAAGTCGCAGTTTTCGGAGAAATTATCCAAAGAAGATAAATGATGGACGAATTCGGTGTAATTTTCCGCGACAAACAAGCTCGTCAAGTCGGATATGTTGTCAGAAACCCCGTTTTAGTGCCAGCGAAAGGTCTGTGCAACAAAAGAAAACACTTTAATGGTAAAGAGAAGCTTGACTTTGACTTGCGGTGCGTGTGCTGCTCAACCAAAACTCCGAAGTGAAATTTTGAATCTTCACGGATGGATCCCAGTTTCTGATTGGCGCATCGTCGCACCCTCCATGTCGCCTCGAATATAATTTCTCTTCCTTGCCTAGAGCGCGAGCTCTCGTCGTCGGGAATGACATCTATCTGCTATCTGACTATCATATCTCGTGTATAATTACTTTGAGCCCCACGCCACCCAAATTATAATTTCTTCATTTGGCTCTTTCCTTCTTTGGCCTCTTACAAACCCAGCCTCTTCGAGTCATATCTCCTGGCATCGCATCGCGCCAGTCATTCTGGGACTCTCGCGTGAACCCTGGGGCATCCTGAAGCGGGCTTGGTGACATTCCTATGTCATCGGGTATATAATTCTACCGATTTATACCGACTTAAGCAAACTTAAGCAAACTTAAGCAAACTTAAGAAAACTTAAGCAAACTTAAGCAAACTTAAGCAAAAACCTTGTTCTAGTGTATGTGTTAACTCAGGTACTGTAGCCATTGCATCATCGATCCAGACACCCTAATTATTACAGCTCGATATAATTTCAGATATGAACAAATAAATAGTACAAATATTGATTAACTTCACATGAAAAATAGTGAGCAATAGGACAAGAAATAGTTTTAAAACTAAATAATTATCGAATGCACACATGGCGTCGATAAATAAATAGGGGGGGAAACTAATTAATTCATGGTCGCCTCAAAATACTATCAAAAATATAACAAACTATTGATGAGGGCTTGGGGGGGTTAAAATCAATAGTGTAAGCACAGTATATATATCCCACCTGATACACTTTGGCACTATAGCCATACATAAGAGTGGGAAGGACAGGTGCATCGCTATAGGACTGGTTGATATAGTCCCAGTACTGAAGGCAGAATGTGGCACCCGAATAACAGCTGATAGCTGTTGGGTGACCACCATGCAAAACCTTCCAAGCGTAACTCCTTTGTCCTGAAATGCAAGTGAATTGTTCATAATACGTTGACATCACATAAAAGCATTCTGAGGAAACCCCTATACATTCATGTGAGTTGTCATCACTACAAATGCCATGGGTTTCGAATCGTCGAAATGAGAATAACTCCGATGAATTCATTAGTACAGCGCTGCTGAGATTATTCCTCCGACTGGATTGCAATCATTCACAATCCCTGTACACTCCGGTGACAAAATATTGCACTGGACTGATCACCACATTTGGTATAATCTGTGATATATAAATCATCAGAAAAAGCGTTGCAATCAGTACAATGCTGTCTAAACTCACAAAGATGAGTAATAGATTTCCTCAGATGTAATAAATTGAGGCACAATGTGACCTACGCTAAAATCGCGTATGCTCGGGCACTGTATTGTGACCTGCGCTAAGATCGCGTATGCATGGACACAATATGACTCGTGCCGATGACGTGGACACAATTCATACAACCCCCGGTACGAGCGGACAAGGTTGACTGCCACGACATCACATGACTGCCATGAAATCAATAAATCACTCAGAGAGAAGGTGTTGACATCAGTATAACACCATTATACAGATAGTCATGAGGAGTTTAAAGAAGACACAGTCCCTCCGATATTGACAAACATGGTACACATATTACCATGCTCTCTGATCATATATTTAATATCCCACAGCATACGATGATGGTAATAGCAAACCACTTCGCCGCTGGAGGGTAGTGTTGTATTTTATACACCACATACATGGGCACTATATGACCCACGCTGATGACGTGAATTCGGGCTGCATCCCAAAAACTGCGATGCACCTTCGGTGCAATGGGCTGCATCCCGAGAACTGCTGTCCAGCTTCATAGTAAGCTTCCACGTCATCACATAGAGGTCGGACCTCTGCTGTATTTAAACGGCGCTTGACAACCGCCTAGCAATACACTTCCTTGAGGGGGGAAGATGATAAGCTAAAAATACAACTAAAAACCAAATAAATAATAAAGACAAATAATAAAACAAGTAAGTCGCATCATCGTTTTTGTTTTGGTAATCGTGACTATATACAGTCAAACCATGCAGAACTCCATAAAGTTGACACGCATATGTATCGAACATTTCTAAGGTCATCAGCCATGACATATATATGAGCTTGATTTGAAAACCTAGACATTTGTATACATCTGGTCTAGCATGTATCCAGACTAGAATTGTATAATGACTCGGTGCAAGCACCATAGCCTCTGCCACCGATGATCACTGAAAAAGGGCAACCATTCTTGATATTCCATACATATCATCTGATTGGATCATTAAAGGTGTCAAGATTACTCAATGCAATATGCAGGCTACGGCCTGAGTACAACACCTAGATAGGAGGTCAAAGCCACCGAGCTGACCAATGCAGCATAAATGCTAGCTGTCTTTGAAGGCTACATAATAAGTCTATTGCCCTTATGTCTTGAAATGTATCCGTGTATTGACATCTCTTTGAGGTAGTCATGCCTGCTGTATAAGCTATACCGGTCATCTTGTCTTCATTGATCATTACATATCTGATCATACCGCCATTGAACAATGCCTATTCTGTGAGATTATCATATCATGAGGCATTTCAGTAGTGCACATCAAAAAAAGAAATGCAGTGCAGCAAAGAACATCAGCATTCATCCGACCTTCTAAGGTTGAGTTATTGTCAGATGTATTGATTTATCGGACACCACATCTCTAAAGTCTGTCCATCATAAAAGACAGAGTCCATCAATCATGGCTATTCAGCCTCCAACATAGCTAACATAGCTATCCAGCCTATGACCCAACCGTTGGTAAGCAGCCTCTACGCCGTATGGCTAAAGATGGCAAGTAATCTCTTCGGTCATTTTTGGGCATAGTCGGCCAATTCAGGATATTTATCCCGAAATTCTCCAAAGTTGCCGAGCCACTCATGTTTTCCATGTGTCATATGAAAACAGCCACCATACCGCCCTATGACAGGAGTCATCTCCTTCAGCAAGGGGTAGTGGTTATGCTGTAAAATTGACCAGTCTGATCATCATAATAGTGACAGATTTGAGAAAATCGATTGAAACTTGTATTGAAAATGACTATTCCTTAAGATAAGGTATTGCACCTAAGGGAATAAAGGTTTCATCGTCTGAAATAGGAAAGGAGTTTTTCATTGGCTCTAGTTCCTGAATCCAGAATCACATAGAAAATATATTCTATCCTGTGCATATAGAAAGTACATTAGATTCAGATTCTGAGCATACAAGTGGACTTGAATGCACTCGGGTTTGTACTGAGTTGCAATTGACCAAAGTTTTATTCTGACATCATTACTTATTTGTGGAATAGCATACAATGGTATAAACCATCCACATATAGATTGACATCATACTTGTGGTTTCATATCATTTTGGCACATAAGACACGCATGCTTCATTGAGGAATTATGACTCTTTGAAAGCTCATTCTGGAATGTTTAGAAATTTGTCGCCTCGTCCATTAGGCCACGAAGTCTTGGGAAAAGCCATGGCGGGACTCGAACCCGCAATCTGCAGATGGTTTCCAAGCGCAGTTCATTCTCATTCTGGAAAGTTACAGAAACTTTAAATTAGTGGCAAATAGTCATCAACAAGTCACAATTCTGTCGGCATTGAAATGACACATTCATCATTCATACTTCTTTACCATGACAAGTCTCTGAATAGTGTATGCCCAAAAATAAAATGGGCACCATTGAGATAAGTGGTCATGTACTGAAGAAGATTCACATATCACTAGGCGATGCCATGTTCTAATACTGACATATAATATCATCACAATGAAATGACATACCAGCCATTCATTAAGTTGTTGTCATTATAGACACTTCTTGATTGACTCTCTATTAGCTTCGATACCAAAGTTAACTTCGGTACCATCACTGATTTCGTTGTTATTGTCTAAGTTGGGCACACTAGTGTCTAAGTTGGGCACATTATTGTCTAAGTTGGGCACACTATTGTCTAAGTTGGGCACACTAT